>CAUYQU010101536.1:0-74063 GCA_963574635.1 Cheracebus regulus | reverse complement strand
GATCCTGCCTCTGAAAAATAAAATAAAATAAAATAAGACCAAAGTGTGTTTCCTACTTTCACACCACTCAACACTTAACACAAAGCACTTTTTTTTTTTTTTGAGATAGAGTCTCATCTGTCACTTAGGCTGGAGTACAATGGCGTGATCTCGGCTTACTGAAACAGCTGCCTTTCGAGTTCAGCCTCAGCTGAACTCAGTAGCTGGGATTACAGGTGCACCTGCCTCAGCCTCCTCAGTAGCTGGGATTACAGGTGCATCCCCATGCCAGGCTAATTTTGTATTTTTAGTAGAGACGGGGTTTCATCATGTTGGTCAGGCTGGTCTCGAACGCCTGACTTCAAGTCATTCACCTGCCTCGGCCTCCCAAAGTGCTGGGATTACAGGCGTGAGCCACCATGCCCAGCCTTTTTCTTTTTTCTGAGACGGAGTTCACTCTTGTCGCCCAGGCTGGAGTACAATAGCGTGATCTGCGCTCACTGCACCCTCTGCTTCCTGGGTTCAAGCAATCCTCCGGCCTCGGCCTCCTGAGTAGCTGGGATTACAGGCATGCACTACCAGGCCCAGCTAATTTTGTATTTTTAGTAGAGATGGGGTTTCATCATGTTGGCCAGGCTGGTCTTGAACTCCTGACAAGTGATCCACCGGCCTTGGCCTCCCTAAGTGTTAAGATTAGAGGTGTGAGCCACCGTGCCTGGCTTTTTTTTTTTTTTTTGGAGACATGCTCTCACTCTGTCACCCAGGAGGAGTGCAGTGGCGAGATCAGAGCTCACTGCAGCCTCAAACGACTGGGCTCAAGCCGTCCTCCCACGTCAGTCTCCAGAGTGGCTGGGATTATAGACATGAGCCACCGTACCTGCCTAATTAAAAAAAAAAAATGTAGAGACGAGTCTCAGTGTTGCCCAGGCTGGTCTTGAACTCCTGGACTCGAGAGATCCGCCAGCTTTGGCCTCCCAGAGTGCTGGGATTATAGGGATGACCCATGGCCCCCGACACTTGTGGGATTTTTGAGACCATCTGCAAACGGGCACAGAATGATGAAAATCGTTGCCTCATGGGCTTGTTGGTAGCTGAGGCTCAACAGGGCCACACCCTGCCGCCTTTTTTTTTTTTTTTTTTTGAGATGGAGTCTCACTCTGTCATCGGGGCTGGAGTACAGTAGTGTGATCTGGGCTCACTGCAACCTCCGCCTCCCGGGTTCAAGAGATTCTCCTGCCTCAGCCTCCTGAGTAGCTGAGATTACAGGCAACGGTCACCACGCCCGGCTACTTTTTGTATTTTTAGTAGAGACAGGGTTTCGCCATGTTGGCCAGGCTGGTTTCAAACTCCTGACCTCATGATCCGCCCACCTCAGCTTCGCAAAGTGGTGGGATGACAGGCATGAGCTACCACAACTGGCCAAAAAAAATGATCTTAATGCACTTAAATGCACATCCGGCCGGGTGTGGTGGCTCACACCTGTAATCTGAGCACTTTGGGAGGCCTGGGCAGGCAGATCATGAGGTCAGGAGTTCGAAACTGGCCAACATGGTGAAACCTCGTTTCTACTAAAAATACAAAAAATTAGCCGGGCATGGTGGCGCGTGCCTGTAGTCCCAGCTACTCTGAAGGCTGAGGCAGGAGAATCGCTTAAACCCGGGAGGCGGAGGTTGCAGTGAGCCGAGATCGCACCACTGCACTCCAGCCTGGGCGACAGAGTGAGACTTCTTCTAAAAAAAAAAAAGTACATCTAAACAGCTGGGTCCTGACAGCTGTTCCTTACTTCTTTTACTCTGGTCCCACCCCACTGAAATCCATTCTCATCCCAGCAGCCACCGCCACCCTTGCAAAACATTCAATCAGGTCTCATCAGCTCCAGCCCCGGGAACTTCCTTGCTGTCCTCTCACCCCAGGGCCTTTGCACATGCTGTTCCCACGGCCTGAAATGCTTGCACATGGCCAGTGGCTACTGTATTGCATGCTGTAGTTGCATGGGGTGGTGGTGAGTCACCCACAAGATGACTGAGTGGGTGACTGACGGGAGGAGATGAATCCAGTGGAGAAAAATAAGGCAGGGGTGGGGGCTGCAGTTTTAAATAGGAGTTCAGGAGACGCCTCCTTGAGAGAGGAGATGAAGGAGGAAGTTGGGCAGATTCTGCAGGGACAAGCATTTCAGGCTGTGGGAACAGCATGTGCAAAGGCCCTGGGGTGGGAGGACAGCAAGGAAGTCCCCGGGGCTGGAGCTGATGAGACCTGACTGAATGTTTAGCAAGGGTGGCGGTGGCTGCTGGGATGGGAATGGATTTCAGTGGGGTGGGACCAGAGTAAAAGAAGTAAGGAACAGCTGTCAGGACCCAGACAAGGATGCGCATGAGACGGGGTGATTCTGGGTATATTTGGGGGCTGGCGATTTGAGGCCTGTGGGCCTGGAAGGAGGGACCTGAGATCCCTTAGACGGGGAATGCTGAGGGTGGATTGGGCTTGCGGAGGGGGGAGGAAGATCCTGGGCTGGGGGTAAGTCTGATGCCTCTTCCCTGTCCAGGCAGAGACTGTCACCGGGTGGGGTATTGACCTTTTGCGGTTTCAGAGCCAGGTGTTATAGGCAGCCACAGTTGCAGCTGGGGAAACTGAGGCTCAGAGAGATGTCCTTCAGCCTCCCAGCACAAAATGGCTGCCGCGGCCCTGGCGCTCTCACCCTGCTTTTCTCTCCCTGTCGGGGCAGTGGTCAAGCCAGAGGTGCTGCAGAAAGCCACTGTGGAGCTGCTGGACCAGGCCCTGTGTGCCAGCCTGTACGGCCACTCGCTCACTGACAGGATGGTGTGCGCGGGCTACCTGGACGGGAAGGTGGACTCCTGCCAGGTGAGCCCCCAGTGCCCCAGACCCCAGAAAAACACAGAAATACACACAAGCATGTTCAGGTGCTGAGGGATTCACAGATGTCTGGATGCCCGTTCTTGAGGAATTTTAAAGTAATTGGGACTGAGAGGCCGATGCCGCTTAGAGGATCTTCCAGAAGCTCTAACCTGACTGCACTCCCTCCTCTACCCTCCATGGCTCCCTGCTCCCTCTCAAGGGGCCCCAGAGGCTGCCTGTGATGGGGTCCCTGTGTAAATCCCCCCAGCTGCCCTCTAAACTGGGACTTCTGTGGGGACACAGACACTGTGTCCCCCAAGAAACATCTCTTGTATGAATGCTGCCAGCACACACCGTGGGCGTCAGTTTCTCTCCATCTGTACGCGAAAGGCTGGTCTGTGGGAGCCCCGGGGACTCTTGCCCATTAGGGAGCTTCAGGCTCCACTCAAGAAGCTTCCGGGGCCAGGTGCGGCGGTGGCTCACGCCTGTCATCCCAGCACTCCGGGAGGCCGAGATGGGTGGACCACTTGAGGTTGGGAGTTTGAGACCAGCCTGAGCCACATGGTGAAACCTCATCTCTGGCAGAAATAGAAAAAGTAGCCGGGCATGGTTTGGTGCACCTGTCATCCCAGCTACTCGAGAGGCTGAGGCAGGAGAATCGCTTGAACCCGGGAGGTGGAGGTTGCAGCGAGCCAAGATCATGCCACTGCACTCCAGCCTGGGCGACAGAGCAACTCTTAGCTCCGAAAAAAAAAAAAAAAAAAAAGAAAAAGAATGTAAGAGTCAGAGTGAGCTGGATATGGGAAGGTGAACACTGGTGAGGCCGGATGAGTGAGAGCAGATGAAGCACTTTGGGAGCAATGCTGCAGCTACCCCTTAGGTATCTGCAGGCACCAGCCTGGCAGCCATACTGTCAGCGTAGGCAAGTGGTGACATTATCAAAGATCTACTGGGTTAAGAAGAGGAGGGGATGTTATTTATTTGGGTCATGTTTTAGCCTGCCCATGGTAGCACTGAAAGACATCTTAGACATCCTATAGTCCAGCTGTCTTGGATGTTTTTTTCCTCCACATAAGAGGAAACTGAGGTTCTGAGACATGAATGATCAGCCCACGAGTGCTCTGTGAGCGCGTGTGGAGAGAAGTCTTGGCAGTGCCAGCTCAGAGCTGCTGCTTGGACCTCACAGCGCTGGCTTTTGGACTGGCTGCTGCCGACCCATCCTGGGGTGTGTTGCTTTCCTAGGGCGACTCAGGAGGACCCCTGGTGTGTGAGGAATCCTCCGGCAGGTTCTTTCTGGCTGGCATTGTGAGCTGGGGAATCGGCTGTGCAGAGGCACGACGTCCCGGGGTCTATGCCCGAGTCACCAGGCTGCGGGACTGGATCCTGGAGGCCACCACCAGAACCAGCATGACGCCGGCCCTCACGGCAGCTCCTGGCCTCGCTGCCCCCAGCACGGCCTGGCCCACCAGTCCCCAGAGCTCCGTGGTCAACACCCCCACCAAATCCACGCCGGCCCCCAGCACTGCGCCTCTTGACTGGGTCACCGTTCCGACGCTACCAGGTATTTTCTGGGTGGAAACGCAGAAGGTGACGTAGGCTCCATCTCGATTTAGGGAGCCGAGACCTTCATAGCATCTGCCTGATTTTGAGTCTTCCTGTTCAAGGGAAGTCACACGTTTATCCTTTTCCCGTCCTATTTTGTGTGGCCCCTCATGGTATCTTTCTGTCCCTAGACCTTGCCCATGTCTTATTAACTATGGCGATTTATCAGAGGAACACTTTCACGTGCTTTTTTTTTTTTTGAGACGGAGTCTCACTCTGTTGCCCAGGCTGGAGTGCAGTGCTGCGATCTCAGCTCACCGCAACCTCCACCTCCCAAGGTCAAGCGATTCTCCTGCCTCAGCCTCCCGAGGAGCTGGGATTACAGGCACGCGCCACCACGCCCGGCTAATTTTGTATTTTTAGTGGAGTTGGGGTTTCTTCATGTTGGTCAGGCAGCTCTCGAACTCCCGACCTCAAGTGATCTGCCCATCTCGACCTCCCAAAGTTCTGGGATTACAGTTGTGAGCCACCGTGCACCGCAACTGAAATGCTTTCTATTGTATTTCCTTTTTTCTTTTGAGACGGAGTTTCGCTCTTGTTGCCCAGGCTGGAGTGCAGTGGTGCGATCTTGGCTCACCGCATCCTCTGCCTCCTGGGTTCAAGCGATTTTGCTGCCTCGGCCTTCTGAGTAGCTGGGATTACAGGCATGCGCCACCATGCCTGGCTAATTTTGTATTTTTAGTAGAGACACGGTTTCTCCATGTTGGTCAGCCTGGTCTTGAACTCCCGACTGCAGGTAATCTGCCTGCCTCAGCCTCCCAAAGTGCTGGGACTACAAGCATGAGCTGTGGCACTCGGCCCTGTTTTTTTTTTCTTTTTTTTTTTTTGTTCTAGAGTTTCGCTGTTGTCACCCAGCTGGACTGCAGTGATGTGATCTCAATTCACTGCAGCCTCTGCCTCCTGGATTCAAGCAATTCTCCTGCCACAGCCTCCCAAGTAGCTGGGACTACAAGTGCCCGCCACCATGCCTGGCTAATTTTTTTTATTTTTAGTAGAGCTGGAGCTTCACCGGGTTGGCCAGGTTGGTCTCGAACTCTTGACCTCAGGTGATCCGCCCACCTCGGCCTCCCAAAGTATTGGGATTACAGGCGCGAGCCACGCTTCATAGGGTTAGGGTTAGGGTGCCCAGCCATGCTTCATTTCAATTCACCTACGACCCACACTCTCTTCTCAAACCCCATAACGATCTGCCCTTCCTTTTTTGAGCCACGCCTTGGGTCTCCTGGAATGCCTGTGAAGCTGACTCTGTGGGCTGAGGGTCTGGTGCGGGGGTCCTGAGGCTGACTGGGCCACCGACTTCCCTCGAGACCCTGGGCAGGCTGCAGATGCCTGGAAGCCTCCACGGCTTCATCTGTGGAGTGGGAGTGATGACCAGCACAGGCCTGGCTGCAGCCGGCGTCCTGGGAACCCCCGCCCCCATGCTCCCGTCCGAGCGGGCCAGGATCCCCAGCCCTGGTCTTGTGTCCCCTTCCAGAATGCGGGGCCAGGCCTGCGATGGAGAAGCCCCCCCGGATCGTGGGCGGGTTCGCAGCGGCCTCCGGGGAGGTGCCCTGGCAGGTCAGCCTGAAGGAAGGGGCCCGGCACTTCTGCGGAGCAACCGTGGTGGGCGACCGCTGGCTGCTGTCTGCCGCCCACTGCTTCAACCAGTAAGGCCTGCCTCCTCCAGGAAGGCTGCCTGGCTTCCCCTCCCTGTCAGAAACCATGCTGCTGGGGCTGCCGCATGGACCAGGGCAGCTGAGAGACAGGGGAGAGCACGTGCCAAGGCTTCAGAGGAGAAACGGCCCGCCCAGGGAGGGAGGGGGCACTTCCCTCCTGCTTGCTACCCAGGCCACATTTATCTTGGAGATTTCCAGGCGCGGTGGCCAGCACCCGTGGTCCCAGCTACTAAAGCGGCTGAGGCAGGAGAATTGCTTGAGCCCAGGAGGTGGAGGCTGCAGGGAGCCTGATCGTGCCACGGCACTCCAGCCAGGGCGACAGAGCGAGACCCCGGCTCGACCAAAAAAAGACAGACTCCTAAGCCACAGGGGCTGGGGGGGTCTTTGGCGCAGGGGTAGAAAATGAAGCCTGCGGCTCCCCTGACCGGCCCAAGGTCCCCCAGCTCGAGATCCCTTTCAGGAGCCCGGCAGCCCCTCTTCCCCTGGTCCTCCTCCCTGGAGCCGAAGGCTGGAGGAATGGTTCTGGGGCCCAGGCAGCCCTGTGTGGCTTCCCGGGGTTGGGGGGATGGCTGCCCCACGTGGCTTCTCAGGGGGGCCCATCAGCCTCGGCCCTCCCCAAGGTGGGCACGATCCGGAGGGTGGGCATGCCTGAGTGCCCTGTCTCCACAGCACGAAGGCGGAGCAGGTCCGGGCCCACCTGGGCACCGCGTCCCTCCTGGGCCTGGGCGGCAGCCCGGTGAAGGTTGGGCTGCGGCGGGCGGTGCTGCACCCCCTCTACAACCCTGGCATCCTGGACTTCGACCTGGCCGTCCTGGAGCTGGCCAGCCCCCTGGCCTTCAACAAGTACATCCAGCCTGTCTGCCTGCCCCTGGCCATCCAGAAGTTCCCCGTGGGCCGGAAGTGCATGATCTCCGGATGGGGAAACACCCAGGAAGGAAACGGTGAGTCCCGCCCCGCGGAGGGAACGGCGCAGGTTCATTCTCCAGGGCCTGGCCAAGGCCAGGACAGGCGTCTCTTACCAGGACCCTAAGCCAATTCCACCGCGCAGGGACCTCGGTGCCTGGTCCCCTTGTCTCTGGTCCCCCTGCCCACACACCACTCACCTCTCCATTCCGTCTCGGGGGAAAATGTGGCCGTTGCCTCTTTGTATAAAGTTTTATTGGAAAAAGGGCCGTGTTCACATACCAACAGATTGTCTATTGCTGCTTTCCTGCAATAGCAGTGGAGTTAAATACCCGTGACAGCGACTGGCCGTCAAAGCCCAAACCATTTAATTCTCTGGCCCTTTACAGAAAATGTTTGCTGGAGGCTGGATGCCTTAGTCACACCTCTAATCCCAGCACTTTGGGAGGCCAAGGTGGGCGGATTGCCTGAGCTCAGGGGTTCGAGACCAGCCTGGGCAACATGGTGAAACCCCATCACTACTAAAATACAAAAAATTAGCCAGACATGGTGGTGTGTGTCTGTAATTCTGGCTACCAAGGAGGCTGGGGCAGAAGAATCACTTGAACCCGGGAGGTGGAGGGTGTAGTGAGCTGAGCTGAGATCGAGCCATTGCACTCCAGGATGGGGGCAGAGCAAGACTTCATCTCAAAAAAAAAAAAAAAAAAAAAAATCGAGGCATGGTGGTGGGCACCTGTCATCCCAGCCACTTGGGAGGCTGAGGCAGGAGAATCATTTGAACCCAGGAGGGGGAGGCTGCAGTGAGCCGAGATTGCACTGCTGCACTCCAGCCTGGGCGACAGCAAGACTCTGTCTCAAAAACAAAAAAAGAAAATGTCTGCAGGCCGGGTGCGGTGGCTCACGCCTGTCACACGGGCACTTTGGGAAGCTGGGGCAGGAGAATCACTTGAGCTCAGGAGTTGAAGACCAGGCTACACAATGTAGTGAGACCCAGTCTACTAAAAACTTTTTTTAAAAAAAGGCTGGGCACGGTGGCTCATACCTGTAATCCCAGCACTTGGGGTGGCTAAGGCGGTGGGATCACTTGAG
Organism: Cheracebus regulus; assembly: GCA_963574635.1. Classification (NCBI taxonomy): domain Eukaryota; kingdom Metazoa; phylum Chordata; class Mammalia; order Primates; family Pitheciidae; genus Cheracebus; species Cheracebus regulus. Next base: position 65,982 of record CAUYQU010101536.1, on the reverse strand, counting down.
GCCAGGAGTTCGAGACCAGCCTGCCCAACATGGTGAAACCCCGTCTGTACTAAAAGTACAAAAATCAGCCAGGCAAGGTGGCGCATGCCTGTAGTTCCAGCTACCCAGGAGGCTGAGGCAGGAGAATCACTTGAATCTGGGAGGTGGAGGTTGCAGTGAGATGAGATCGCACCACTGCACTCCAGCCTGGGCAACATAACGAGACTCCATCTCAAAAGAAAATAAAAATTAAAAATTAGCTGGGTGTGGTGGCCCATGCCTGTAGTCCCAGCTACTTAGGAGGCTGAGCAGGAGAATCACTCAAGCCCGAGAGTTTGAGGCTGCAGTGAGCCATGATCATGCCACTGCACTCCAGCCTGGGCAACCGAGCAAGACCCCGTCTCACAAAAAGAGAAAATGTTCACCGCCCATGTGCTAGTGTATCCTGAGGCCCCTCCCACCCCAACAGTTACTGCTCCCCTCGACCTGAGAATGGCCTCCTACACGTCACCCAGGTGCTAAGGCAGGAGCCCTGTGGGGACCGTGGGGAGACGCGTGGCCTCCAAGTGAGGCATCTGAGGTCCACCTCCTTCTTAACCTATGGTTTTGTGCAATTCCTGGAACTCCGTGAGCCTCTGTCTCTGTGGGGCGGGCACGCCGCGTCTGGGGGCTGTTAGCGGAGCTGGACTGGAGCTGCGGCGGCGACCACTCTGCATGTGGCCTTTCTGGGCTCTTTCCCTTGTAGCTACCAAGCCTGAGCTCCTGCAGAAGGCGTCCGTGGGGATTATAGACCAGAAAGCCTGCAGTGTGCTGTACAACTTCTCCCTCACGGACCGCATGCTCTGCGCGGGCTTCCTGGAAGGCAGAGTCGACTCCTGCCAGGTAACCGTTCACAGGGGAAAGCCGGGTGGTATTTATTATTTTTGTTTTTGAGGAGTCTCACTCTGTTGCCAGGCTGGAGCGCAGTGGCGCGATCTCAGCTCACTGCACCCTCTGCCTCCTGGGTTCAAGCAAGTCCTCTGCCTCAGCCTCCCGAGTAGCTGGGAATGTAGGCACGTGCTACCACATCTGGCTAATTTTTTGTATTTTTAGTAGAGACGGGGTTTTACCATGTAGGCCAGAATGGTCTCGATCTCCTGACGTCGTGATCCACCTGCCTTGGCCTCCCAAAGTGCTGGGATTACAGGTGTGAGCCACCGCACCCAGCCACTGGGCGGTATTGAGATGAAATACCCGCACCCTTTTACTTGGTGGCTCTGTGTGCACAGACCTAGATTTCTTTTTTTTTTTTCTTTTTGAGACAGTCTTACTCTGTCGCCCAGGCTGGAGTGCAGTGGTGCGATCTCAGCTCACTGCAGCCTCCACCTCCCAGGCTCAAGTGATTCTCCTGTCTCAGCCTCCGGAGTAGCTGGGACTACAGGCACGTGCCACCACGCCTGGCTAATTTTTGTATTTTTACCAGACACGGGTTTCACCATGTTGGTCGGCCTGGTCTTGAACTCCTGATCAAGTGATCCACCCACATTGGCCTCCCAAACTGCTGGGATTGCAGGCCTGAGCCACTACGCCTGGCCCAGATTTCTGAAGGGCTCAACTGTGCATGCAAAGACAGAGGTTAATTTTTAGGCCGAGTGCGGTAACTTACGCTTGCAATCCCTGTGCTTCGGGAGGCTGAGGTGGGAAGATCAGCTGAAGCCAGGACTGCAAGACCAGTCTGGGCAACACAGTGAGATCTCATCTCTTAAAAAACAAAAAACAAAACTTGCCAGGCGAATGGCAGGCACCTGTGTCCCAGCTCCTTGGGCCGCTGAAGTGGGAGGCTCTCTTGAGTGCAGGAGTTGTAGGCTGCAGTAAATCGTGATCACACCACTGCACTCCAGCCTGGGCAACACAGCAGGACCCTACCTCAAAAAACAAGGGCTGGGCGTGGTGGCTCACTCCTGTAATCCCAGCACTTTGGGAGGCTGAGGTGGGAGGATCATGTGAGGTCAGGAGTTCGAGACCAGCCTGGTCAGTATGATGGAACAGTCTCTACTAAAAAAAAAAAAAATCAGCTAGACGTGGTGGCAGGCACCTGTAGTCCCAGCTCCTTGGGAGGCTGAGGCAGGAGAATTGCTTCAGCCCAGGAGGCAGAGGTTGTAGTGAGCTGAGATCACGTCACTGCACTCCAGCCTGGGCGACAGAGCGAGACTCTGTCTCGTAAAAAAAAAAAAAAACCAGCCTGGCAGCTGACGATCAGGGGCTACTTCTAGGTGGTGGGACTATTCGTGGCTTTTACTATTTTTTAAGAGTTTTTTTCTGCCTTGTTTTATCACCCCAAAACAAAATCAAGAATGATGGAAACTCAGAAGTGACTCACTCCAGGTCACACAGCCAGGCATGGAACTGCAGCGAGGTCTCCAGACCAACGCTGTGCCCTCCGGTCGGTCCCCCGATGAGTCCCACCGACAATAGGAACACAGGAGGGTCTGGCAGGGCCGGGAAGAGAGGGTCCTTGGAGGATCAACCAGCGCTCGTTCCCTCCTTTCCAGGGCGACTCTGGGGGCCCCCTGGCCTGCGAGGAGACCCCTGGCGTGTTTTATCTGGCAGGGATCGTGAGCTGGGGGATTGGCTGCGCTCAGGTTAAGAAGCCCGGCGTGTACACGCGCATCACAAGGCTGAAGGGCTGGATCCTGGAGACCATGGTCTCCCAGCCCCTTCCTGTCTCTCCGCCCTCGACCACAAGGACGCTGGCCACCGCCAGCCATCCCCCCAGGACGACGGCTGGCCTCACAGTCCCAAGGGCCACCCCCAGCCAACCTACCCCCGTGGCCACCAGCAGGGTGACCAGCCAACCTGCCAACTCAACCTTATCTGCCATGAGCACCACCTCTGGGGGACAGACGCCACTTCCAGACACCTCAGAGGCCACCACCCGCTCCCAGCTACCAGGTACTGTGAGAGACGGAGGGACCCCTGGAGTGGAGGGTACCATGTTGGTCAGCTCGGGCTGCCTCACAAGACGTAACGTCCCCTAGGCACAGTGGCTGACGCCTATAATCCCAGCACTTTGGGAGGCCGAGGCGGGTGGATCACCTGAGGTCAGGAGTTTGAGACCAGCCTGACCAACATGGCGAAACCCCATCTCTACAAAAAACACAAACATTAGCTGGGCGTGGTGGGGTGCACCTGTGGTCCCAGCTACTTGAGAGGCTGGGGCAGAACTGCCTGAACCCAGGAGGCAGAGGTTGCCGTGAGCCGAGATGGTGCTGCTACACTCCAGCCTGGGCCACAAGAGCGAGACTATCTCAAAAAAAAACCAAAAGCAAGCGGGGAGCCTTGGCGCCGCGTTCGGGCAAGCGCTTCTTGTTAACTTGGTGGCTGCCCTCATCTGGGTCTGTCCGCGCAGCCTGGGGGCGCTTGCTGTCTCAGTCTGAGCTGCTTTTTACTTTTTCAGTAGCTATGGCCTGGGAGCTCTGAACTTTGGGCGCAGAAGAGTTAGAGAAGGCCCCCTGGAAAGGGAGGCAGGCTGTGTGTGGAGACAGCTGGTGCTCCCAAGGACAGGGGCTGCGGCTGCCCTCGGATTTGCCAAGGCCACCTGGCCTCGGGTCAGGGCCAGATGGTGCCAGGGCTGGCGGGGAAGTGGAACTGCTATTCCTCGCTGGCCTTCACATCTGCTTTGGATGGGACCGTGGGGGGCACCCAGGGAAGCCAGCTGGGCGGTGATAGAGGGTGGGAAGGGGGCTAGCCTCTGAGGAGGAAAACGGCCCTCTGGAGACATCCGGTGGGTACGGGTCCCCTCTATGGGTGGTGAAGGGATCCCTGGAAACCACCCATGTGTTCTTCCACAGCTGAGTTCTGAGGGAGGCCTCTGCGCTCGGCCTGGCCTGGGAGGGCTCAGCCTGCAGGGAATGTCAGGGAAGTGGATGGGCCATCAGGGACCCAGGCAGAGAGTGCCACGGCAGGGCGGGGGCTCGGGGGCAGGGCCCTGGTGTCTGCCAAGGCCTTGGGGTGGGATGGAAGTCCTGGAGGCTGGAGTGTGGCAGGCTGCCCTGTGAGACGCCTCCTGCCTGGCCCCCCCAGGGGAGGTGTGGCCTGAAGCTGAAGTCAGAGGGCACACACGCATTCCCACCGTTACCTGGGAAAAAGCCCAAACACCATGTATCAGGCCCAGCGTGCTTTCCTGGGGCAGGTCGTCCCTCGCATCCCCCTCCCCAGGGCTCCCACGGGGATTCGTGGAGGGGCGTGCTGAGCGGGACTGAGTGGAGGAGGTGCCCTGGACCCACCTGTCCATGCGCCTGGCTTCCCTGCAGACTGCGGCCTGGCACCGGCGGCGCTCACCAGGATTGTGGGTGGCAGCGCGGCGGGCCGCGGGGAGTGGCCATGGCAGGTGAGCCTGTGGCTGCGGCGCCGGGAGCACCGCTGTGGGGCCGTACTGGTGGCAGAGAGGTGGCTGCTGTCTGCAGCGCACTGCTTCGACGTGTGAGTCTGAAACGCCCCTGCATGTGTCTGTAGCTCACCCGGAACCGAATGTTCCGCCCTGGCTCCCACTGCCCACTCCCCCGAGCCCCACCCCAGCTCCCTGGGGCCTCCCCCACCCCCACCCCCACCCCAGCTCCCTGGGCCCTCCCCAGGCCACCCCCCGCTCCTACCCCTAGCCTGACCACCCAGGCTGGGGCTGCGAAGGCCAAATTTTACCCCGCGGTCCCCCCAGCCCGGGGGTTGAGGCCTCTCCCAGCTCGGGCCAAGCCGACAAGGACACTGAGGTCACTTCTCTCCCCAGCCCTTGGACTTGCCTCCAGCCTCCCACAGCCCACCCAGTAGAAAGTTCCCCTCCCCAGGACCCAAGCCCTGGCAGGCGAGGGGTTGGGTCTTCCAGAGGGGTCACCCAGCTCCGGCCCCGCAGGGCTCGAGGTCAGAAAGGGAGGGCAGGTGGGGACGGGACCCTCACAGCCACCAGACCCCCTTTCAGAGGCTACCACTGGGTGGCGGTGGCTGCATTTCTTGGTGCCGCTTCGGTGCCTGGTAGCTGGGCTTAGTGGAGGCCACTAAGCCTTTCCCAGACCAGCGGCCAGAGGCCAAGAACCCCACCCAGGGTCCCAGCCGGCCGCTGGGGAACACCGCAAGGGCGGGGGCCGGGGGCTGGGGGCCGCAGGGACTCGGGCCCACACCTGTCCTTGTGCACCCTGCAGCTACGGGGACCCCAAGCAGTGGGTGGCCTTCCTGGGCACGCCGTTCCTGAGCGGCGTGGAGGGGCAGCTGGAGCGTGTGGCGCGCATCTACAAGCACCCGTTCTACAACCTCTACACCCTCGACTACGACGTGGCGCTACTGGAGCTGGCAGGCCCGGTGCGCCGCAGCCGCATGGTGCGCCCCATCTGCCTGCCTGAGCCGGCTCCAAGGCCCCCCGACGGCACGCGCTGTGTCATCACCGGCTGGGGCTCGGTGCGCGAAGGAGGTAGGTGCGCCCTGGGCTGCAGGAGTGCGGGGCGCGGGGGTGGCCGGCCGTGGTCCCCACCTGCCCGTCTTGCTTGCCCGCCCGCAGGCGCCATGGCGCGGCAGCTGCAGCAGGCAGCCGTGCGCCTCCTCAGCGAGCAGACCTGCCGCCGCTTCTATCCGGTGCAGATCAGCGGCCGCATGCTGTGCGCCGGCTTCCCGCAGGGCGGCGTGGACAGCTGCTCGGTGAGCGGTGAGCCCCCGGTCCTGCCCGCTGCGGGGAGGGCGGGTTCCCGATGCCGTGAAGCCGACCAGCTCGGCGCCACCCTCCAGGGCAGACTTCTCCAGCGCATCAAGCAGGGCGCGTTTCTGGCTCTGGAGCAATGTCCACTTCACAACCGTTTATTGGGCACCCACCACGAGACAGGTCTCCCCACCCACCGCATCCCACCCAGGCCCAGGCTGCAGCGGGTGGCCCCGTTCCACTTCAGGATCACGTGGCTGGTGTCCATTAATGTCGGCCAACTTTGCACTGAGCCCATTTTCCAGATAGTGAAAGTGAGGCTCCCAGGGGAAGTCACCCACAGTCACTCCTACAGGGCCCAATGACTCAACAGCCGCTGTGGGGGAGGTACCAGCCTCTTCACCCCCTTTCTTCTCTCCCCAACAGGGTGACGCTGGGGGACCCCTGGCCTGCAGGGAGCCCTCTGGACGGTGGGTGCTAATTGGGGTCACCAGCTGGGGCTACGGCTGTGGCCGGCCCCACTTCCCAGGTGTCTACACCCGGGTGGCAGCTGTGAGAGGCTGGATAGGACAGCACATCCAGGAGTGACCGCCACATGGCCACCCAGGCCAGGACTCTAGGTGAAAGCAGCAGGGCCAGCAGGCCACCCAACACCCACCCCACCTCACTGTACCCTACCCAAGGACAGGCATGGAGGACGTGGGGGAGCTGTGGGTCACCGGGATGCACTTTGGTTGCACATTACATTACAATGAACACGGCCCCTCCTCCCAGCTCACCAGCTCGGCACCTCAGTGTCACAGCGAGGACCACCGACCTGCCCGGCACTCCACCAGGACCCGGGGCGGCAGAAGTGGGTTCTGCAAGGTTCTCTGAACTGGCCACACCGTGCACTACACCATGGTGACCCCCACGTACACCTCCAGAGGAACTCCCAGAGCCAGAAAGTCTAATCCAACCTTGTGACACCCCCTGCTACAAAAAAACCATCCTGAACTGTCACCTTCCACTGCTCACCCCAAACCTATAAAACCAACTCCTATCCCGTTGCCCTCCACCGACTCTCTCTTCTGACCCAGCCCACCAGCACCAGAGTGAATAAACAGCCTTCTTGCTCACAGAAACCCTTTTGAGGTGGTCTCTTCATACACAGCGCGCTCAACATTTGGTGCCGAAACCCGGGTACCTTGTGTGACTTCTCCCCCAATCAACTACAGCCGTTTACGTCACTCCCCATTCTTTGTCTGCCTATACCTCCTGCTCCCTTGGCTCCCCGCATAATGGCACGCCTCCTTCCTTTTATTTCCAATTAGCTCTACAAAACTCAACCCATTCTTTGCTAAAGCAATCCAACCCAACCCTAAGAAAAGGTTGCTGGATTGGGATCGCTCTATCAGCTGCAACTTACACTGCCACTTCTGTCTGTGCAAAGACTTGGGTACTTACTACCCTCACTATGAAGAAAAAAGGCCCTTTCAGCTCTTAAATATGCAGTCATCCATCTGTAACAAGATCAGACATACTCTCACAGGATGTGCAGTACAGCTTCTACACTCCTACATTTCCAACCTGGCTCATATACAGGTAATGACAAACCCATACCAGGTTCTGTAACCACAAATACTGATTTTTTTTTTTTTGAGACAGAGTCTTGCTCTGTCACCCAGGCTGTACTGCAGTGGCACGATCTCGGCTCACTGCAATCTCCGCCTCCTGGGTTCAAGTGATTCTCCTGCCCCAGCCTCCCGAGTAGCTGGGACCACAGGCGTGAGCCACTGCGCCCAGCCCACAAATACTGTTTTAACTCTTCAGGCCCCTTTACGCTTCCAACACAATCTATCCTCCAGCCTACCTCTTAGCCACCTCCTACCCTATCAATGCCACTTTACAACTCCAAGCCCTAATAGACTATCAGAACGTTCTAGGCACCCAAGCTGCTTCATTTAGCTGACCTGTCTGCTTTACAGGACCCCCAGAAGTCAGCACCGCCTCTCTGCTCAACAATCGGGGTTTTGTAACGCTTTCTCATACATCATGAAAACAAGACCTCTCCTTCCACACAATTACTCTATCAAACCCCACTACAACCTTTAAAAGTCGTGGCCCTTGCTGGTTCCCTTGGTATCTGGGGACAAGATCCCAGCCCCCCCAGAACACTTTCTCACCTTTTCAGTCTACACTTCCAGTTCTGCCTAAGGCAAGGACTTTTTTTCCTCTGTGGCTCTTTCACCTACCTCTGCCTTCTTACCAACTAGACAGGCACCTGTACCTTAATGTTCCTTACTCCCAAAAATCCAGTTTGCCGACAAAAATGACCATCTCCCTGGCCCTCTTGGAACTCCTACATGACAAGTCATTCCATAATCCCCTTCCCTGTAGGACTGGGGTATCCACCGCTGCCACTGGAACAGGCATACATACTCAAACACTGTTCCCCAAGCCCAGGTTAATTCCCTGGCTGCAGGTGTCCTGCAAGATTACCAAGGCCTCAATCTACTAACTGCTAAAAGAAAAAAAAAAGGACTCTGTCTATTTCCAAATAAAGAACGCTGCTTTTATCTAAAGCAACCCGGCCTTGTATATAACACCATCAAAAGGCTTAAAGACAGGGCCCAGAAGCTTGCTCATCAGGCACATAATTATTCTGGACCTAGCTGGCCTCTCTCCAACTGGGTATCATGGCTCCTTCCATTAGCTGGCCCCTGATACCTATCTTTCTCCTTCTCTTAATTGGACTAGTCTCTCAGTCCCTACAAAACCATATTCAGGCTATAACCAATCAGTCAGTATGGCAAATGCTCCTCCTAACAACCGCAGATCATCGATCTTTGCCTCAAAACCTCTCGGCAGTCTGAATTCTCTCCTTTTTAGGTTGCCATGCCACTCCCACTCCCACTCGAAGCGCTGAGAAACATCGCCCATCACTCCTCTGTACCACCCCCAAAATATTCACTGTCCCCTTTTTCTAGTTGTTACTTTTATATTATTAATATACAAAAGGCAGGAATGCAAGCTTCTTTGAACTGGCTGCACCATGGTGACCCCTGTGACCCACAGGTACCCCTCCAGATGGACTCCCAGAGCCAGAAAGTCTAACCCAACCTTGTGACACTGGACCTTGCGCCACCTCCCACCCCCACCCCCGGCTTGCGAAAACCACTCTGAGCTGTAACTTGGGGTAACTTTCCACTGCCCGCCCCAAACCTGTAAAACCAACTCCTATCCCACTGTCCTCTGCTTGCTGACTCTCTTTTCGGACTCAGCGCGCCTGCACCGGGGTGAATAAACAGCCTTGTAACTCACACAAAGCCTGTTTAGGGGGTCTTGTCACTCAGAGCGTGCTTTAACAGGGTGAAAGCAAGCCCTGCCCTGGGAAGGGCTGTCCCTCTTAGCCCTTGGGATGGGATGGCGCCAGCAACACATTCCTCGTGACTCGGCAGCCCAGCGGCACTAAGGGGAAAGATGGGGCTGGGCGCGGTGGTTCACACCTGTAATCCCAGCACTTTGGGAGGCCAAGGAAGGCGGATCACAAGGTCGAGATAAAGACCATCCGTGCTACCATGGTGAAACTGTCTCTACTAAAAATGCAAAAAATTAGCTGGGTGTGGTGGCGCACACCTGAAGTCTCAGCTACTCAGGAGACTGAGGCAGGAGAATCGCTTGAACCCAGGAGGCGAAGGCTGCAGTGAGCCGAGATCGCATCACTGCACTCCAGCCTGTGTGAGAGCGAGACTACATCTCAAAAAAAAAAAAAAAAAAAGATGGACTTCCCCAACCCAGGGGAGGCTGAGACCCTCCGAGCTGGGGTTCCAGGGGCAAGTGTCACCTTCTCCCAGAGACCCCTCAGGATGGAAATAAACAGGTTTCTCTCCGCCCTCCCCCAACAATTTATTTGCCCATCCGTAGGAGGTGACAGCTCAGGTGGGGTCTGACCCCTGCCAACTCCAAACAAGAGTTCTCCACCCAGAATACGAGGCTGACCTGGGCACACCAGGGGAATACCCTAAGGCCTGAAGGAGGTGCCTCTGGGCTGGCAGCACTTTGGGAAGGCACAGGGCCGCTCACCCCGAAATGCAGGCTGCACTGGCTGGCAGGGAGCAGGGCGGGGGGTTGGTGAGAACACAGTCCCATCTGTCCCAACACCGGTGCCACCCCTCTAAGCCCCGGGCAGGCAGTACGCACATGAGGGCCCCACCTCTCAAAGCACGTTTATGGAAATAAACAGTGGGGTGGCCACGGGCCCGCCGGTCACATGTTCGCTCGTTCCCGCTGCAGCCGCGAGTTGTAGGCGCGGGACACGGTGTTCCAGGCGTCCATGTAGCGGTCCATGCACATGGCGATGCACTTCTGCGGGAGGGGAGCGGCGCACGGCTCAGCTCTGGAGCTCGCGCCTCCGGGGGTCCGCCCGCACCCTGGCTCCAGGCCGCCGGGGCCGCAGACTGCGCACGTGCAGTGGCCGCCCCGCGACACCTCCCCGTTAGTCCGCGCACGCGCAGACGCCACCCCGCCCAAATCCAGACCCTCGCGACCCTCGCCCCGAAACTCCGCGGGTCTCACCTGCTCGGAGTTGTCCAGGGAGCCCCCAGGTTTCCCGATACACTTCCGGAAACACTTGTCCGTCATCCTCTGTGGAGACACGCCGGGCTTCAGCCGCGACGCCCGCCCTCAGGAGTGGCCCTGTCGCCCCCAGCCCCCGCCCCCGCCCCCGGCCAGCCCCTCACCTGCAGCAACTCTTGCGCGTTGGCCACGGCGATCTGCACCTTTACCTGCTCCATGATAAGCCCTGGGTCCAGCTTCCCGCTGCCGGAGCCCCCGAAATCCGAGCCGAAGCCGCCCTCCATGGCTCCGCAAAGTCAACTGGACCGAGGCCGCGTGCGCCGACCCGTAGTCGCGCCGGAAAAGGGCCGCCCGGGGCACCACGGGAATCAAAGCCCGCGCGGGCGAGGACTGAGGACTACAACTCCCACAAGGCCGCGCGCGCTCGGGCCGCCCCAGGTCGCACGGGGGCTCTCCGCGCCTGCGCACGCCTAGACTGACCGTTACCGATGGGAGCTGCCCGAGCTTGCGACTCCGCGGAGAGGGCGGCCCTGACTTGGCCCGGGGAGCGGGGTGTCACTGCGTGAGGCGGAGGCCGATTACTTGTACTCAAGCTCCGCCTCCGGCTTGTCCCGCGGCCTGTTGCGCATGCGCACCAGGCACCCAGCGCGTCTAACCACGTGCTGCCGCCGGGGCGGAGCCCGGAGAAACCCGGTCGCATCAGGTGACTAAGAGTCCGTGCAACAGCGTCGGAGACTCGCTAGAAAAAAACGGACTGGGGCCTGTCTACACTCGCCAGCGACCTTTTTCCTTGGGGGTGGAGGGGTCTTAGACATCCGCTTCATTAGGGACAGAGGCCCCGGCTCGAGCTTCCCTGCGCTAGAATACTCGGAGGCGTAACTTAAAATCAAAATGTTTATTGGAGTGTCGTACAAAAAAGTTTCCAGTCATAAAATGTATATTACAAATCATTGGAAAAAAAAAAAAAAACCCACACATTTGGCATGCATCTTCTTAAAAACCGAATCATTAAAATGAAAGCCCACGCCAGCCCGAGGCTGCAGCCCAGCTCCGTTTGCAGGTTGTGCTGTGACGCTCGCTCGATGCAGGGCTTGGAAGAGGCTGCAGGCGGCGGCGCCCTAGGACTAAGACCCTCAGATCTTTAACAGAAAGAACTGCCACGTGGAGGCCTCAGGCCAACCCCAGCCAAAGCCGCTGGCGTGAGGATAGGTGCATAATCGGATTCTGGGTCAACCCGCAGGCCCCCCGCTCCTGGGCTCAGCAGGGCAAGCTTTAGAGTTAACCTGGGGCTGTGCACCCCCAGAACCCAGTTGGTCCAGCCGTGGGCCTCCCCTCTAGGGCTGGGCGGCGTCTGATGCTTCCCAGGGAGGGTGCTAGGCTTGGAGTCACACGGCATGGGCTTACACAGAGGGAACGGTTTCGCATCTTCTAAGCGGCACACAGCTAAGCGTATTTGGGGACAAATGCAAATTGTTTCCCAGGCCATAAATAACTTCTAAAAATTGGATTTTCTTAGTGTTTCCAAAGACTCAATTATCAATGAACCTCCAATCACCCACAGGCCACCCAGTCTCTTGCCACCCTTCAGCTAAGGGCACCTGCAGTGCTATGGCCGCCCCCAGCTCCACTGAAGGCAAATGTAGGGTGGGGGGTTCTGCAGAGGGCAGGACAGCCTCTGGACATCAGGACCTGAGGGTTTTGGGGGGACTTCTTTGTCCCTGAGCCCAGCCTGCAAGGCTGTCAGCAAATCACAGACCAACTCCAGGATACAGCTTTGCTCCCCCAGGCCCAAAATACAAAGGATGTGGCTGAGACCACCGCAGACTCCCACAAGCCAAGACCACCAAGACCCACCCCAGAACCCTCACGGCATGAAGCCTGGCCAGTAGGGTCCGGGTGATTCCTGCCGTGAGGGTGGGGAAGAGGACACAGCCTGGCGCCTCCATTCCCACTTCCAGACGCTGGCAGAGGGTGTCCCGGGGCAGGCAAGGCTTCCCACCAGCCGACCTTCCAGGAGGAAATGCTTTGGCAACACACGCCCCCTCTACATGGGTGGGGACTTCTGAGAGCGCGCACAGTGATGGGGGCACATGGGGCAGCGGGTGTTTCTGCTCTGCTGGCCGCTGGCTCCTTCCTGGCCTGGGGCTCTGGCCTCCCATACCCTCCTCCTACCAGCAAGTCTCCAAGGAAGTGGACACTCAGTCCAGGGGAGCGGCGCTACCCCCGCCCTGCAGTGGACGCCACGGCCCAGGGACGGCGCGTACCCGTGGCTCAGTATCGGCGTCTCTAAGACTCGAGCTGCACTTTCTGAAAGAGGCTTCGCCGTTGGAGGGTCCGCCAGCCCCAGCCACCCGAGGGGGAGGGTCGGCCTGTCCTCAAGGCCCCGGCGTGAACCCCTGATCTACGTACTGACCAATGTAAAAAAATAAATATCCATTAAAAAAATAACTTCTGTGTATCTATGAGGGAGGGTGTAAACGGTGAGCTATTGCCAAAGGGGGGTGCCGGGTGTCGGGAAGCTGCACTGAGGGGCTCGGGGGCGTCGAGACAGGAGTCAGGTGGTCTTGGCCTGAGAAACATGGTTTCAGCGAGAAAGTGACAGATAAAGCTACAGTATGGATATGCACGTGTATATATAGGCGCAGGGCAGACGGAGCTGGGACAGGGAGGGGCCCGCACCGCTCTCCTCCGTGGTGGCGTTTCCTGCAGACAGCAGCTTTGAAACTCACAGCCTCTGTGTCTGAGGCAACCAGATGTGTCCCCTCCTCGCTATGGTCATGACAGGTCTTACAACAGGAAGGTCCTCATTCTTCCTTCCCTGGGTCCTCCCCTCCCCTGCCCTGTCAGCCCTGCAGTCAGGAACGGAACTTCGAAAAAACTCCAGCAAATCAAGTTGACGGTCAGAGAAACCTGGGAATCTGGAAGCCCAGGCAGCAGAGTGAAAACCCACCCTGGGGGCCACAGGACCCCTACGCTGGCCCACACCTGCTGTGTGGCTGAGGGGTTCCCGCTGTCCGAAGCTGAGCAGCCAGAATGCAGGCCTGGCTCCCAGCCCCACCAGGTCGAAGCCTGGACTCTCAATTTGGTTTTGTAGAAAGCCTTCAAAATGCAAAAACCCGGCTGGGTGCGGAGGCTCATGCCTGTAATCCCAACACTTTGGGAGGCCGAGGTAGGTGGATCACGAGGTCAGGAGTTCAATACCAGCCTGGCCAATTTGGTGAAACCCCATCTCTACTAAAAATAGAAAAATTAGCTGGATGTGGTGGCGCGTGCCTGTAATCCTAGCTGCTCAGGAGGCTGAGGCAGGAGAATCGCTTGAACTCAGGAGGCGGAGGTTGCAGTGAGCCAAGATCGCACCACTGTACTCCAGCCTGAGCGACACAGCAAGACTCCATCTCAAGGGGAAAAAAAAGCAAAACCCACCACCACTCAATTCCTCCGAGGGCTCTGCGCTCGGTCCGCAGGAAGACCGCCTCCTGTTCGCTCCCCAGCCTCCAGCCCTCCTCCCTCCAAGCTCAAGCACCTTTGGAATCTCGGGGTCCTGGCCCTCAGCTTCTAAACCTCAGGGTCCCGGTGAGATGGGGAGTGGGGTGGATTGGAAAGAAAGTCTCCGGACCACGGTGAACTGGCAACGAAGCAGAGCTGGAGGAAACCCACCGAGAGGGCGGGCTGGGGAGACCCACCCACACGTTCTGGCAGTTTGCTTAGAAATTCTCTAGAAATGTATCAAGAACTAAAGAAAGCCAAGGATATAAAAATAGTTTTCAGTGGCTCTGGGTAAAGAAAGGTGTGTGGATGAAGAGCGTGGGTTCACATCACGCAGCAGCCTCGCGAGGTGGTCCTCGGGTCCCCCTGCAGGAAGGAAGGAAGGACAGCCACGGTCAGGAAGCAGGCCACCTGGAGGCGGCCGGCCAGCAGGTCACTAGCTGGCTGTCCCCACCTTCCCCATCAGGGAGAGGCTGGACAGGCCAGGGCAGAGCAACAGCAGCGTCTGTTTCTAGAGCCTTCCATTCCACTTCCCCACGAGCCCGACTGTGAGCTACATGTTCTGTTTTCGGGTTCCAAAAAGAACCACAGGAATCTTGCGATGCGTGCATTTATTTGATGTAGTTTCTGCACTCACCTCCCCAAAAGCCAGCATTGAAGGGGTCTGTGTCTTGGATGGGGAAAGCCTGGTTGACCAGAGAGCATCTGGGGAGCTGTTCAACACCCACCTCCCAGGGGACCCCCAGGCCAGCTACCCTGAGACTGTGATGTCACACATTCACACGACGGGCATGACCCAGGAGGCAAGGGCAGGTCTCTGCCGTGCCTGTAACAGCCACCGCTGGCTTCACCCCGTGCCATGGCAGCCAGACGCAGCTCCCGCCAGGGATGCAGCAAGCGTGTGTGTGTGTGTGTGCGTGTGCGTGCACGAGCTCACACTGCCCCAGAGGCTGCTCCCCAGCCACAAGTGGGCACAGGTGTCCTACCTGTTGGTGGAAAAGATCCTCCTCGCCAAACTCAGCTTCCTCCTCCTCTTCCTCCCCATTCTCATTCTCCCGCACTACGGAGGACTTCTTCACAGTCCTGATGGCCACTTCCTGTGTGGGACGGGACACAGCAGCACGTCCGGGATCAGGCCCAGAGCTGCTGTGTCGGCCCCAGGGGTCCCAAGACCGCACCCAGGACTCCAGCTGAGCACCCCTCAAGTCAGGCACCCACCTCGCCATCCGCATTGACCAGGACGGTGCGGAAGCTCTCGCCCGTGCCCCAGCTGCTCTGGCCCTTCCACACCAGCGTTGAGGGGGGGCTGTGGGCCACCCCCGCCCCAGCTGCCCACACCTGGGGACCCAAGAACAAGACCCCCGTCAGGGTCACCTCTGGTTCCTGGGACGTGGACCAGCCACTGGCCCCTACCAGGCAGCCCCCTTCAATGCCCTGAGCGTTTAGTCCTTCCAGCCCGACGCAGGCTTGTCCAAGGTGATGGTCGCCAGGATACAGAAGAAGAGAACACAGTGGCCAAGGGCTCCTGACTCTTGCCCCCAGGCTCCACAGTCCGTGCTCCTGACTGCTACATCTCACGGGATGCCTGCCAGCCCCGACGGCCTGGACTCAGACCCTGGGCACGCTGCTCAGGCTCAGGGAAGCCCAGTGGGGCCACACGGGCTCATGGAGTTTCCATGACTATGGCAGCTGCTCTGAGATGGCGCGACGGCGCCTGCTGCCACCGCCATCCCACCCCCTGCCGAGTCCCGCACCTCCAGCCCCGAGGGCCCCACCTCACAGCCCGTCCGTGGCCACCCTCGGCCTCCTGCCCCACCACCTACCGTGACCATCTGGCCGGCGCGCAGGACATATTTGGGTGTGAACTTGTAGGCGATCTCCTCCCCCTCCAAGATCTGCCTCTTGATCCTCCAGTTCCCCAGAGACTGATCCTGGAAGACGTGGTGCAAGCAGGGCCCTCAGCCGCCAGGACTGCGACACCTCCCCCTCCCCCTCGCCAGCAGCCCCGTCAGCCTGACCCTGCCACCCTCATCAGCTGGGTCACCCCTATTACCCCTGTGCCCCGGTCATTCCAGTCACCCCCATCTTCTGGGTCACCCCCGTTCCCCTGTGTCCCAGCCATTCCAGTCACCTCCATCAGCTGGGTCGCCCCCGTTCCCCTGTGCCCGTCATTCCAGTCACCCCCATCTGCTGGGTCACTCCCGTTACCCCTGTGCCCCGGTCATTCCCGTCACCTCCATCTGCTGGGTCACCCCCGTTACCCCTGTGCCCCGGTCATTCCAGTCACCTCCATCAGCTGGGTCACCCCCATACCCCTGTGCCCCGGTCATTCCAGTCACCCCCATCTGCTGGGTCACTCCTGTTACCCCTGTGCCCTGGTCATTCCCGTCACCTTGTCCGAGTTGTTCTTCAGCTGCACGAACTTGCCCTCCAGGTCGATCTCCTCTATGCTGACGTTGCCCAAGGCCGAGGCCTGCTGGGCCAGGTGGAAGCTGCTGCCGCCACCCGTGCCCATACCCGTGCCCAGGACGCTGGGGCCGCTGCCCAAGGGTTCCTCCACCTCCAGCCGCTTCCGCTTACTGCGGCCCAGGCGCCCGGTGGCCGGCGTGCTGCTGCCGCTGCCGCTCGAGGTGGCCCGAGAGACGGTGATGCGGGAGGATGGGCTGGGGGACAGCTTCAGCCTGTGGGGAGGGCAAGGAGGGCGGCACTGGCGGTGGGAGCCCCAGACCGCCCAGGACACGTGGAGTGGCTGCTGCGGCCCTGCCCCGCCCCCGCCCTGCGCCCCTTGGCCGCCCCACCTCTCCTCCTCGCCCTCCAGCAGCTTGCGGTAGGCGCTGATCTCCATGTCCAGGGCCAGCTTGACGTCCAGCAGCTCCTGGTACTCGGCCAGCTGCTGCTGCATCACGTCCCGCATCTCCGTCATCTCCTGCTCCTTGGCGTCCAGGACCTTCCGGAACTTGTCTCGCTCCCCGGCCATGGCCTCCTCCAGCTCCCGGATGCGATCCTCAGCCGCGCTGGCCTGGGGAGGGGGCGGGCAGCCAAGGTCAGGGCAGCCGTGGGTCACAAGGGCCCGGGCATCCTGGGACTGCGGGAGATGGCTGTGATCGCCGCCGACCGGGCAGAGACCAGCCCCGGGCGTGGGGTGCACGGGAGGGGAGGGGAGGGGAGGGCAGGAGTATCGCCGGGCGCTCCAGGGCTGCGTCCACTGCGGAAAGGCTGGAGCCCCGAGCCCCGCACATCGGGGGCAGGGCCCAGAGGTCCGGCCAGGGGGACGGCGGCGGTGGCGCTGTGCTCATCACCTGCTTCTGGAGACCGGAGAGCTGGAAGCTGAGGGACTCCAGGCGCATGCGCGCCTCCTTGAGCTCCTCGCGGGCCGCGCTGGCAGCCTTGTGGTTCTGGTCGGAGCTCAGCTTGGCGCTGTCCAGCTACGGGGACAAGGGCGGGTGAGGGCGCGCGCGGGGCGGGGGTCCCCACGGCCACCCCCGCCCGCCGGCCACACCTTGGCCTGGTAGGTCTGCTCCAGCTCCAGCTTGTAGAGCCGCACTTGCTCGTCGTGCTGGCTCCGCAGCTCCTCCAGCGCCTGCGCCATCTTGAAGTCGTACTCCTGCTGCCGGCTGCTGTCCACCTCCACCAGCCGCCGCTCGTGCCGCCGCCGCGTCTCCCGGACCTCCTGCGGACCAGCCTTCGTGACCCTCCGACCCGCCGGGCCCCAAGCTCCAGGCCCCAGGGAGGGCTCCAAAATGTGCCAAGAGGAACCTCCAGGCAATTCCTGGTTCCCTGCGCGCGAGTTAGGAGCCAATGCACGTGCAGGGGAGGGGTGACCCAGGGGCCATCCACGCACTAGAACGAGACTCAGCCACGAAAAGAAGCAGGGCTCTGACACTAGCCTCAGCGTGGATGCACCTTGAGGGCGTCACACTCGGTGAGAAACCCCGGACACAAAAGGCCGCACACGGTGTGATCCCATTCCCACGTAAATGTCCAGGACAGGCCCAGCCACAGAGGCGGGACGGGGATGCGTGGGTGACGGGGCTGGGGGGATGATGGAGATGGGGTTGTGTTTGGGTAATGGAATGTTCTAGAATTAGAGGTGGTGGTTGCACAACCCTGTGGAGGTCCTACGAATGCTGAACTGTACACTTTAGAAAGGTGGACTTAAAATAGCAGGGCACGGGGTGCAGGTGCGGTGGCTCACGCCTGTAATCCCAGCACTTTGGGAGTCCAAGGCAGGCTGATCACCTGAGGTCAGGAGTTTAAGACCAGCCTGGCCAACATCGTGAAACCCGTTTCTACTAAAAATACAAAAATTAGCTGGGTGTGGTGGTGTCCGCCTACAATCCCAGCTACTCGGGAGGCTGAGGCAGAAGAACCACTGGAACCCGTGGCGTGGAGGTTGGAGGGAGCCGAGATCACACCGCTGCCCTCCAGCCAGGGCAACCGAACAAGACTCCATCTCAAAAAACAAAAACAAAAAAACCAGCTGAAACGCTTCTGAAGGAAGCTGGCCACCTTTGCGGTGAGTGAGGCGGGTGACCCGGTGGAGCTCTGCCAGCCACGCACCCACCCTCACGGCCACCCTTTCTGGGGTTCCGCACCCTGTGGGCTGCATGGGCCTGAGCCAGGCTCCCCAGGGCAGCTCCCTCTGAGGGCCCCTCAGGGGTGTCTTCCCGGGGCCCCACACAACCTTTGTGGGTCTCCTCGCACGTCCCCTCGTGGGTCTCTTCGCAGGTCCCCTCGTGGGTTCCACCAGGGGCGTGTTCCCGGACTCCCGCACAGCCCTTCTGAGTCTCTTCACGGGCTCTCTCACAGGGTCCCCCACAGCCTCCCTCACCGGCACCTCCGCAGGCTCAGGTTCCCCTTCCCCCACAGGTCCCCTCACAACTGCCCTGGCGGCCTCCCCTCCGGCTGCCATGGGGGCCCCTGCGCTCTCTGGGCCTGGCCAGAGCGGGGCGTGAGTCTTGGGCTGTCCCAACATCCCTCCGCCAAGCAGCTCTCCCTGGGGAGTGATGGGCCCAGCCAGCCCCGGCATTCCACCCTGCACTGTGACATCATAGCGGGTCCTAAGGGATACGGGTGATGGCCCCTCCGAGCCCTTGTGAGGCCCCAGGTGAGGGGCTCTGCAGGTCGGGGAAGGGGGCTGAGTGGGGAGTGTGGGCCTCAACCCTGCTTTGAATAGGGAGGCCTGTGGGAGGCTGGACAGTGGCCCCCAGAAGATGCACCTGACGCCTGCCTCAGGGTCTAGCGGTCAGGACCCAGGCGGCCGCAGCTTGGCTCCCAGGGTGGGAATGCCAAGCTTTAAGAAAGGCAAGAAATCAATGTAGACCTTCCTTGACACACAAGAGATGTGTTGTGGCCGGCGCGGTGGCTCACGCCTGTCATCCTAGCACTTTGGGAGACTGAGGTAGGGGGCTCACTTGAGCCCAGGAGTTTGAGACCAGCCTGGGAAACACAGCGAGACCCAGTCTTTACTATCTAAAAACAAAATTAATAAAAAAAAAAAGGGGCTGGGTGCGGTGGCTCACACCGGTAATCCCAGCACTTTGGGAGGCTGAGGCGGGCGGATCACGTGAGGTCAGAAGTTAGAGAGCAGCCGGCCAACATGGTGAAACCCTATCTCTACTGAAAATACAAAAATGCCCTGGGCATGGTGGTGCGTGCCTGTAGTCCCAGCTGCCTGGGAGGCTGAGGCGGGAGAATCGCTTGACCCCGGGAGGCGGAGGTTGCGGGTCCACCGCTGCACCTTTGTGCTCCAACACGGGCAACAGAGTGAGACTCCGCCTCAAAAAAAAAAAAAAAAAAAAAAAAAGATGTACCCGTGTCCTGATGCCCAGCAGCTGCGAATGCCTCCTATTTGTGAACGGGGTCTCTGCAGTGTCGTTAGGTCACTCTGGATGATCCGGGGGTTCCCTGATTCCAATGACACGTGTCCTTGTCAGATACACAGAGCATAGGCGGAGAGAGGAGGGAGGCTCAGGAAGACGGAGGCAGACATGAAGCCAAGGCCGCCCTGGGTGCAGGAGGAGCCGCCCTGGAGCCGCGGGAGGGGCCCGGCCCGGCCTCCTGGTGCCCTCGGACTTCCGCCCTCCACAGCCGTGGGGGTGGATTCTGTTTTCACCGTGCCAGGCTGGAGGCCAGGCCACCGCTCACCTCCTCGAACACGCTCTTCCGGAAGTCCAGCTCCTCCTGCAGGCTCTGGCAGCGGTTCTCCAGGTCCACGCGCATCAGTGTCTCCTTCTCCAGCTGCTTTTTGGCCACTGCATGACCGTCCTCGGCCTGGGGGGCACAGAACAGCGTGCCGGTGTGACAATCTGTCTGCTGCACGCGCCCTGCGGGGGCGTCCCATGGACCCTAGCACCTACCTTGGCCAGCTGGGCCCGCAGCTCAGCCACGTCACTCTCCAGGCCACGCTTGTCGCTGAGGGCGGCTGCCAGCTCTGCCTCGCTCCGGTGGAACAGGGACTCCAGGTCCTTCACTCGGCCCTGGGCCACCGTGAGCTCGCCCTCCCTCTTCTTCGCACTGAAAGTCAAGAGGGCAGGTGATCGGGGAGGGGCAAGGCCCATGGAGCCACAGGGAGCACCCCAGGGGGCGTCGCGCAAGCCCAAGGACAAGGTCAACAGGGCCTCCGAGCCCTGGGCCTTCCCGTCCCGCAGACGACGCAATCCCGGGAGCCCAGGCAAAGCCACTTGTGCCCTCCTGATCTGCCCTGCACTGTCAGGAGTCCAGCAAGTGACAGACAGCAGCGCTTTGGACCACCTGGAGCCGTGGGCTTTCCCAGCCTCTGCTGCCCTTCTGGACCCCGGAGGACCATCTGAGGAGAAATTAACGCATCCTCTGAACGTGACAAAGGAAGACCCTTACGTTTCAAGAGTCAGCCTTGTTTGTAAACTTAAGCTGTCTGAAGCAGGCTCACCTGCCAACATGAGCTAATTAAGACAGCAAACAGACTTTTTAAGCACACAAATACTGCCAGTGTGGATTTTAGGCACTTAAGCATATTTTTTAAGAGACGAGTTCACTTGTGTGCCTAGGCTGGTCCAAGCAATCCGCCTGTGTTAGCTTCTCAAAGTGCTGGGATTACAGGTGTGAGCCATCAAGCCAGGTGACTCTTAAATGTTTTTAAGCATAATTCTAAGTCGTTTTTTGTTCTGACACGGAGATTCGCTCTGTAGCCAGGCTGGAGTGTGGCGCGATCTCAATTCACTACAACCTTTGCCTCCTGGGTTCAAGCGATTCTCCTGCCTCAGCCTCCCGAGTAGCTGGGACTTACAGGTGAGCGCCACCACGCCCAGCAATTTTTTTGCATTTTAGTAGAGACAAAGTTTCACCGTGTTGGCCAGGATGGTCCCAATCTCCTGACCTCGTGATCTACCTGCCTCAGCCTCCCAAAGCACTGGGATTACAGGCGTGAGCCACCACACCCAGCCCATATAATTCTAAGTCTTGGAGCTGAATTTTGCCCCCTCCCACCAGGGAACTAACTATGTCCCCTCAAGCAACAGTGAGGACACCCAGTGTCTCAGCGTCACAACTGCTGACATTCCAGGCTGTCCTGGGCACTGCAGGTGCTGAGTACTGTCCCTGGCCTCCACCCACTGCAGACCAGGAGCCCCTTGCTGCCCAGTTCTGACAACCATAAATGTCCCCAGGAATCATCCAGTGTCCCCCGGGGACAGAATCACCCCAGGATGAGGACAACCGGGTGTATAAGGAATAACACAGCAAAGGTTACTGCCTGGGCATTAAAAGAACACCACATCGAGGCGGCTGGAGCCCAAGCCAGAGGTAAGAGGTGGCAGAGATCTCTCCCGCCCAGCGGAATGCGTTCCCCATTGCCCAGCGCCTTTCAAAAGACCGCCTAGGCATGTGCCCACAAACTGAGAGGGACCTACAACTGTTCCTCTCTGTCTGGTCTGTCGATATCTCTATCGATAACTGTTATCTCCATACTCTATGTCCATATACATCAACCTACAGATAGCTCTATCTACTGCCCTATCTTTTCTACCCATCTGTCATCCATCCCTCCATCCATCTACCCACCATCCATCCATCTGCTCATCCATCTATCCATCTAGCCATCATCCATCCATCCATCATCCATCCTTCCATCCATCTACCCACCATCCATCCATCCATCTGCTCATCCATCATCCATCCTTCCATCCATCCATCCATCATCTATCATCCACCCACCCACCCACCCACCCATCATCTATCCATCATCTACCCATCTCTCTCTCCTGCTAGCTGCCAAGCTGTCACTCTCTGTGGGACTCTTCCTTCCTTTCTTGTGTGACCCGGAGAGGGAGGACTGCCCTCCCAGCTCCCGGTGCCCTCCCTGCCTGGGATCTGTAATAAATCTTCAAACTGGTTTCCTCTCACTGTGCTGAATTTGCCCCTGTCAGAAGAACCAGGAGCTGCCTCACGCAGGGCTCCCAGTGCCAGAGCGAGTCTCAGGCAGGCCTATGCCAGACACAGGTCAGATACGAGCCCCAGGGCAGCTGCTGTGTAAACACGTCTCTCGTGTGAGGGGTTCCTGGTGGGGGAGTCAGACAATCAGGTATAAGGCACCTGCCAGGTAAAAGTATCCACGCCAGGCGCACTGAACCCAGGTCTGGCCCTGCTGTGTCCTGCCAGGGCAGGGCTGCCCGCCGCTCTGGCACTGGACCTGGGGTAGCTGGGGTTCTCTGTACACTGGTGGCGTGGCATCTGCTTGCTCTTGAGAGGCGTGAAGACCAGAAACTTCAGCCACGAAGTTGACGTGCCCTGTCAGCAGCCCTGAGAGACACTAAGCTCTCCTTCCACACATGGAGTGGATCTCCAACAGGGTCTGGGGTGCAGACCCCAAATCTCTGAGCTTATGCCACACAGGCCTGATCTTTCCGCTCAGAGGGCTGCGAGCCTCGCAGCCCTGCAGGGGATTTTTCCAGGGGTATGGGGGAAGCTGGAATCTGTGGGGCAAATCCTGGCTGAGTGCCCGCTGCGTGGAAGGCACAGTTCTCACACCAGAGGTGCATCTAGAACCCTGGCCTCGCCATGCAGGATGTCCTTATGGGGGAGGCTGCCTGTGGGCAGGGCCGGAGGGGGCTGGGAGGCAACCCTGGGGCCAGAGACCTGAAAGAGCAGCGCTGGAGAAGGCGAACAGCAGTGCAAAGGCCCAGGGGTGAGGAGGGATAGGTAGGCTGCAGGCCTGCTCAGAGGACTGGAGCAGAGATCAGGGAAGCTGGGCACCTCCTCAGCAACTCGGTCTGAACCACAGGGCTCCACAGGACTGCAGGGCAGGCCCAGAAGGCAGGGTGCTGGCTCGCAGGGCTCACAGCCGTTTTCTAAGAGCCTCAGGCGCTGAGTTCGATTCCCCAGCTGTGCGCCCGGGGTTTCGTGGCAGGCTCTGGCTTGTGAGGTCCTATGCAGTGCTCCCATGCTTCTCTCATCGTGGGGTCTTGGAGATAAATTTGTTAAAAAAGAAAAACATTAGGCTGGGCGCAGTGGCTCACGCCTGTAATCCCAGCACTTCAGGAGGCTGAGGCGGATAGATCACTTAAGCCTGGGAGTTTGAGACCCGCATGGCCAACATGGTAAATAAATTAGCTGGGCATGGTGGCACAGGCCTGTAATCCCAGCAATTTAGGAGGCTGAGGCAGGAAAATCGCTTGATTCAGGAGGTGGAGGTTGCAGTGAACCAAGATCACACCACCGCACTCCAGCCTGGGTGACAGAGCAAGACTGTGTCTCAAAAATAAATAAATAAAAAGTTAAAAAGTTAGCTGGGTGTATGGTGCGTGTCTGCGGTCCCAGCTACTCCGGGCGGGGCTGGGGCAGGAGGATTCACCGAGGCCTGGGAGTTCGAGGCTTCCGTGAGCTATGACTGTGCCACTGGACTCCAGCCCGGGCAACAGAGGAGGCCGTTTCTCAAAGGAAAGGGAAAGACAGGCCTCACCGCAGACGCCACGCACTGCTCAGGAGGTCCTCAACCGGGAATTCCTCAACACCTGGGGCTGGCACTATGGAGTGTTTTCTTTTTTTAACGTTTTAATTTGAGGTGAAATTCACATCATGTAAATTTCAACGTTGTCAAGGGAACGGTCCAGAGGCGCCTGGTGCGGGGCCCACAGCAGCTCTGTCCCGTCTGCACAGGGCAGTTCTGACTTCACAGAAGCTCTGAACACCCTGTCCACGCTCTAATCCTGCCAGGGCCTGCTCAGCTCCACGGAGGAACCTGCTTATTAAGCACAGTGAGCCCTGGAGGCAGACAGCCCAGAGCCATGGCCCGCGCAGGCCCCGCCGTGCACCTGTGCTATGTGGGACGTGCTGAGAGGGCAGCCTGTCCCTGCTCATGCCTTGCCCCTGGGTCCCCAGCTCATGGCCACCATTGGGGTGCAAATGGTCCCTCCAGGAGCCCTGGGCCCTGGGAGGTGGGCAGTGGTCCCTGGGCTGGCCTGGAGGGCATCCTGTTGAAGGGAAGCCAGCTCTCCACGGGCACCGTGCCAGCCTAGGGCGTCAGAGGGAGAGCTCCCCAGCCACCATGCATGCCGGCCCCAACACTGCTGGACATGGGGTCCCTGTGGCCACACTCCAACTCAGGGACAACATGGATTCTCAAGCCACTGGCTGCTGTCACCCCCATACCAGGTGGCCGAGGTGTCACCCCTCCTACCAGCAGGTCCCTCCAGGCTGAGCCAGGCCCGGGGTGCAGGTGTGCGTGGCTCTGGAAGAAGAAGCAGTGTGGGAAGACGCTGGCCCACCCGTGGCCTGCAGAAATCAGAGGCACCTGCAGATGCCTGAATGCTGGTGGCCGGAGACCGTGGAAGACGGTGTCCACATGCAGGACGCCGGAGACCTAGTGCCAGCTTGAGCCTCAAATCAAGAAAAGCCTTGAGCTTGGTGTTTCGCCGGCCTCCTGGAGCCTCCGAATAAATACTCCTTTTATCATCATCGCTCTGTTTAAACTGCTGCCCACAACACCACACCAAGAATCAGGCAGGACTCGCAGCAAGGCGGACGGGGTTGATCGTTTCTGCCGATGGGCGCAGTTGTCATCCAGATGGGGACACCCGAGGGACAGCTGTCACCCAGAGGCACTCTGCAGCCAACCACGGCACAGCCCAACAAGCCATGACCACCGTGGTCACACACCACATGCCCAAGCCTCCCGGAAGCGGGAACAAAACCCCCGCACGAGGAACAGCCGACCACAGGGAAACGCCCACACAGGCCAGAGGTGGGAAGCATCTTACTCCTGTGCACGAGCGTGGCCCGTGGTCTGGACGCACGGGAGCAGGTGCAGGTGCACGTGAGGGAGCGGGACCAGGCCGTCCGGGCAGCCCTCTTCGGGGAGGCTGGCGGGAGACTTTGCTGTTCAGCCTAAGCTACCCTGCGTCTCCCGCTGTTCCAGTCGCATCTGCGACTTTCCTCGACACAGAAAAGTGACGTGGCAGCCACTGGTGGGGACAGAGGACAGGAGCTGTGAGCTCCAGGCTGTGCCCGTATCAGGGGGTGCCCTGCATGAGCCCCAGCGCCCACCCCACCGTCCGCCCCGTGGTGCGAGGATCAGGGTGACATCGTGCCCAGCCACGGACGCTCACCTCTTGTTGACCTCGTCCAGCTCTGCCTTCAGCTTCCCTATCTCTATCTGCAGCCGGGCGCGCTCTCGAGCCGTCTCGTCCAGGACTCTCCGGGCGTCAGCCAGCTCCGACTCGTACAGCGCCTTGATGCCACTCACCTGGGGAGACACGGCCGGGGTGAAGTGAGGACAGAGCTTCCCCTTGCACTGAGGCAGCCTGGGGGACTGGCCACTGGCCCCACTCAAGATTCCTGGGGACTGGCACGCAGAGCAAGAGGATGACAGCTGGGGACACAGGGACGGCCTGGGCTGCCCGCCTCACAGACACAGCAGAGGGGCCCCTGTCGGGGAGGGGCAGGTCCCAGCCATCCCAGGAGGCCCCTCTTCTGCTGCGGCCCCTCTGAACGATCATCTCCCACGAGCTCCAGCTCCCAGCAGAGCAGCACCTAGTGCCGGAGACCAAAGGCCCTGGGTTCAGCCGGAACCTGGAGCAGCACAGCAGCTGGATGGAGCCTGTCCTCTTCCTCAGAGACAGCGCCTTAGCTGCTGTCACAGCAACACGATGCCTGGCAATTAGGTTCATCTTTCACACTCCCAGTTTCAGAACCAGAGAACTGGTGGCGACGTTTCAATGAGGCTCTCTCCTGCAGGGCAGCGCGGACATCGGGTGATCATCCTCGGACAATCGGTGATGACAGCAAACCGGGGACCCCCTCCCAGACCCCACTGGGCCTGAAACCCTTCTACCTCTACAACCCAGCAGCCCCTCCCAGACCCCACTGGGTCCCTGAGACCATGCCGCTGCCTCTGTAACTCAGTGCCCCCCTCCCAGACCCCCTAGGGCCTGAGATCCCCCCCCAGGTCTCTGTAACGCAGGGTCCCCTTCCCAGATCCCACAGGGCCCAAGATCCACCCCCGCCAGCCTCTGCAGCCTGGGGCCCCCTCCCAGACCCTGCTGGGCCCAAGATCCCCCACTCCTGCAAACTGGGGCCAGCCTGTGCCCTCTGTGCCCCAATCCCACCCCGATCCCACACACAGGCCTATGGCCCACAAGCAGGCTGGGCTGCACACCGGGATGAAGGGAGGGGCGTCCGGCCTCCCCTGCCGAGTCTCCCCGACAGGCCAGCTGCCAATGTGACAGCTCAGAGGTTCCAGGACAGAAGCTCCCACCCCTCGCTCACAGGGGTCTGAGGTTGGAGTCCCCACCTCCCCACCCCACCAGCTGCCGTCACCTTTCCCCAGGGAGACCCAGCCTAGCCAGCAAGGATGTGGGAAGGGGCTTAAGAGCCAGGGGTTGCCAGGGCGGGCAGAAGCGACCGGAACACCCTCTGGGCTGCCTGGCTGAAGAAAGCCCCTCCCTGACCCTCACACAAAGCCCAGCTGGTACCAACAGCCAGGCCTCTAAACCGGCCCTCTTGAGGGCCTCCAGGCGAACTGGAGGCACACGCAGTGCCTGGGAAGGCGACCTCTCCAGTTTCTACTAATCCTGCTGTGACTGCAGCCGCCACCCGCCCGGCCTCTGCACGCGCCAGCTGGGGGCATAGCTCAGGCTTCGTGTGGCCTTCCTGCCTCCCCTCCTCCCACAGGGCCATGCACTTAATGAGTTTAAAAATATGTGGGAGCAAACCGCAGTGGGATGTCGCTTCACACCCACTAGGGCATCCATCAGGAAGATGGACAGCCGCAGGTGCGGGTGAGGACGCAGAGAAGTCAGAAGCTCACGGGCAGCAGCAGAAACCTGAGCAGAGGCAGCCCGACAGAAAACAGCCCAGGGGCTCCCCCAAGAGCCACAGAGCCAGCAAGTCCACTCTGAGGTGTGGACCCAGGAGAAATGAAACTCACATCCATACCTGTTTGAAAGCTACACATAGATGTTCATGGCACCATCATCCCTAACAGCCAGCACATGCCAACGGCCAAGCGCCCATCAAAGAGTGAACAGACAAAAGCAATGCAGGGCTGGGCGCAGGGGCTCACACCTGTCAGCGCAGCACTGTGGGAGGCCGAGGCAGGCGGATCACATGAGGTCAGGAGTTCGAGACCAGCCTGGCCAACATGGAGAAAGCCCATCTCTACTAAAAATACAAAAATGAGCTGGATGTGGTGGTGCACACCTGTAATCCCAGCGACTTGGGAGGCTGAGGCAGGAGAATTGCTTGAATCCAGGAGGCAGGGGTTGCTGTGAGCCGAGAGATTGGGCGGTTGCACTCCAGCCCGGGCGACCCAGCGACACTCCACCTCAAAAAAAATAAAAAGACTCTAGTGCCGTATTCTTACTGCACCTTTCCTGTGTTTATTTATCTATTTTGAGACAGAGCTTCACCCAGGTTGGAGTGCAGTGCTGCAATCACAGCTCACTGCAGCCTCAAACTCTGGGCTCAAGCAATCCTCCTGCCTTGAACCCAGGAGGCAGAGGATGCAGTAAGCCGAGATTGCGCCTCTGCATTCCAGGCTGGCGACAGAGCACTCCAGCCTGGGAGTTCAAGGCTGCCGTGAGCTACAACTGCACCACTGCACTCCAGCCTGGGGTAACAAAGTTAGGCCCTGTCTCAGTCTCCCCAGTAGCTGAAACCACAGGCACATGTGCCACCATGCCTACCCAATTACTTACTCATTTATTTTTTGAGACAGTCTCGCTCTGTCGCCCAGGCTGGAGTGCAGTGGTGCAATCTCGGCTCACCACAACCTCCGCCTCCCGGGTTCAAGCGATTTTCCTGCCTCAGCCTCCAGAGGTGCTCACCACCATGCCTGGCTAATTTTTTGTATTTTTAGTAGAGATGACGTTTCACCATGTTAGCCAGGATGGTCTCGCGATCTCCTGGTCTCGTGATCTGCCTGCCTCGGCCTCCCAAAGTGCTGGGATTATAGGCATGAGCCACCGCACCCAGCAAATTAATTTTTTTAATTAGCCGGGTACAACAGTTCATGCCTGTACTCCCAGCTACTCAGGAGGCCAAACGGGGAGCATCATTTCAGCCTGAGACTTCGAGGCTGCCGTGAGTTATGACTGCAACACTGCACTCCAGCCTGGGGTAACAAAGCTAGACCCCGTCTCAAAAATAAAATAAAATCTGGCCGGGAGCGGTGGCTCACGCCTGTAATCCCAGCACTTTGGGAGGAAGAGGCGGGCAGATCATGAGGTCAAGAAATCGAGACTGGCCAGGCGTGGTGGCTCACGCCTGTAATCCAAGCACTTTGGAGGCCAAGGCAGGCGGATCACCTGAGGTCGGGAGTTCAAGACCAGCCTGACCAACATGGTGAGACCCCGTATTTATTAAAAAAATAAAATAAATTAAAAAAAAAAAAAAAGAAGTCGAGACCATCCTGACCAATATAGCGAAACCCTGTTTCTGCTAAAAATACAAAAATTGCTGGATGTGCTGTCACATGCCTGTAAGTCCTAGCTACTCGGGAGGCTGAAACATGAGAATCACTTGAACCTGGGAGGCGGAGGTTGCAATGAGCTGAGATCAGGCCACTGCACTCCAGCCTTGGCAACAGAGTGAGACTCTGTCTCCAAAAAGAAAAGAAAAAAAGAAAGAAAGAAAAAAAACAGAAAAGGCACACATGTGTGCACACACACACACAAACCACGTTTTAGAAATGAAAAGTGAATATAACTACAAGTATAGCAGAAATGTAAAATATGGACTATTGGGTGCATGCCATGGCTCATGCCTGTAATCCCAGCACTTCGGGGGGCCAAGGTGGACGGATCAGTTGAGGTCAGGAGTTCAAGACCAGGCTGGCCAATGTGACGAAATGCCATCTCTACTAAAAACACAAAAATTAGCTGAGCGTGGTTGCGCGCTCCTGTAATTCCAGCTGCTTGGAAAGCCGAGGCAGGAGAATCACTTGAACCTAGGAGGCGGAGGTTGCAGTGAACCAAGATCACTCCATTGCACCCCAGCCTGGGCGACAGAGTGAGGTACTGTCTCTAAAATAATAATAAAGTAAAATATGTAATATTGTAGAGCCTTAAATGAAATGGAGAATATATTTGGAAACTTAGATTAAGTGCCCAATTTCTTTTTTTTTCTTACCAAAAAGCAGAAAGAAACCAAGATTTTCACCAGTGCATGCGATGGCTCACGCCTGTGATCCATCTCAGCTCTTTGGGAGGCTGAGGCGGGCAGATTATCTGAGGTCAGGAGTTTGAGACCAGCCTGGTCAATACAGTAAAAGTCCATCTCTACCAAAAATACAAAAATTGCACCATTGCTCTCCACCCTGGGCGAGCACAGTGTGAAACTGTCTCAAAAAAAAAAAAAAAAAAGATTTTATGTTTTGCTTAAAAAATTTTTTCTGAGACAGGATTTCACTGTTGCCCAGGCTGAATTCCAACTACTGAGCCTGATAAATCTTCCCATGTGGGCCAGGCACAGGGGCTCAGGCCTGTAACCCCAACCCTTTGGGAGGCCAAGGTGGGAGGATCCCCTGAGCCCAGGAGTTCAAAAACAGCCTGGGCAGCAAAATGAGACCCTGTCTCTACAAGGGAAAAAAAAAATTAGCCAGGCATAGTGGAGTGTACCTGTAGCCCCAGCTACTCCTGAGGCTGAGATGGGAAGATCACTTCAGCCCAGGAGATCAAGGCTGCAGTGAGCTGTGATTACGCCACTGCACTCCAGCCTGGGTGACAGAGTGAGACGCTGTCTCCGAAAAAAAAAAAAAAAGATGGATGTACGTTGGTGAATAATATTGTTTGGTTTTAATAAAGCAGTAATCCATAGCCAGGTCTGCACTCCGGCCCCGGGCAAGCTCCACCCAGCAGACTACAAGCCTGCCCAGCCTGAAAGCCCACAGTTTTTACATTTTTAAATGGCTAGGGGTGGCCAGGCGAGGCGGCTCACACCCGGCTCACACCTGTAATCCCAGCACTTTGGGAGGCCAATGCTGGTAGATCACCTGAGGTCAGGAGTTTGAGACCAGTCTGACCAACATGGTGAAACCCCATCTCTGCTAAAAATACAAAAACTAGCTGGGTGTGGTGGTCCAAATCTGTGATCCCTGCTACTCGGGAGGCTGAGGCACGAGAACTTCTTGAGCATGGGAGGCGGAGGCTGCAGTGAGCTGAGATGATGCCACTGCACTCCAGCCTGGGTGACAGACTGAGACTCCACCTCAAAAACACAAACAAAAAACCTCGAGGAGAAAGAGATGAAGATAATCTGTGACACAGGCAGATTCTATGCCCCTCACAGGTCCATGTGGTATAATAAATAAAGTTTTATTGGCACACAGCCGTGCCCATTTCTTCCTCTACGGTCTAAGGCAGCTTTCATGCTATGGCAGAGCTGAGTGGTTCAGACGGAGACAGCCCAGCCTGTTTCGGAGAGTCTGCGGCACTCTCATAACGAGGCGAGTTCCTGTGCTGACGCGGGGCGCCCCACAAAGACCCTTTCAGCCTGTGGAGCAGGTGTGCCCTGGCACGCCCCGGTGCTCAGAGGCGCTGCAGGGCTGGGGACGGGCTGGACCTCCTGTTTCATGTTTTACGGCATCCAGCAAGTGCTGGGCTTGAGCCATCCCAACAAATGTGTCGGCAGGCGTGGGCCTGGCAGGGGTTCGGGTGACCCGAGGCGGCCTTTGCCTGGGGTCCCCTGCACACACGGAGTGGCACACTCGGCTGGGAGAGGTCACGGGGGAACAAAACTGCCCAGCTGAGAACTACGGCTCTGAGGGGCAAATGCAAACAATGGCTCGGGGTCACTTCCAAAGCAGACTCCAGCCTCCAAGCTCGCCCGGCCCCGCGCCTGCTAGAGCTTCCCAGGCCACCTCCAAGGCCCCCCGACCCTGCAGCCCCGAGCAGCCAGGGGACACCGGAGCTAGGGGAAGGCAGAAGACACGAAGCCAAGTCTCCTCCCTCTGGAACACAACGCCTGGCAGGGAAGTACCTGGAGTACTTGCCTCTCCCACACCTGGATACCAGCCACGTGCCGCCTCCCTGCACCCGCGCCCGCCATTGGCACACAGTGATCCTTCTTCAACAAACACCGATCTGTCTGGCCCCCACCCCACCCGTCCCCAAGCCCTCCAGCGACACTTGTACGTGGCGATTCACCCATGCCACCTAAAGACACCTCACTGTGCCACACGGGAATGTGGAACCCACGCCTGGCCCTGGCTGTGTAAAGTGAGAAAGGGAGTGCTCATGCCGGCAGGAAGAAGTGAGCAAGATGTGTGTGAGGACCTCGGGGGCCACCATGCACCTGGATGCTTTTCGTTGTGCTATGAGCCTGATAAAATCTGAACCCAGTCCCTCCTGCCTCCCAGCAGGCTGCTTGGCCTGGCCACAGATGCCATGGGGGCCAGATCATCCTCCTGGGGGCCAGGTCATCCTCCTGGGGGCTGGGTCATCCTCACAGGGGTAGGGTAGTCCTCATGAGGGCCAGGGGCCAGGTCATTCTCTTTTCGGGGCACTGAGCAGTACCCCAGCCTCCACCCACTCTATGCCAATGATGTGTCTCTCCCAATGTGACAACCAGAGGCACCTCCAGCCTTGGCCAAGCACCCCCCAGGGCAGAACCCGGCCAGGTAAGACAGGCCCTGCTGTCCAGGTGACCTGCACGCTCTAAGGCACGACACCCCACGTCCCTCCTCGTCAGCGCTCCCTCCCCCCGCCCCCATCCTGCCAGCTGGAGCCTGAGGCTGTTCTCTGACACCCATCTGGCCCACCTGTGTCTAGAAAGCCCCCAGCGATTCCGGCTCACCCCCTTGGTCAGGACCCACATGATGCCCCCACACCAGCGGCCCCTCCCCCAGCAGGTTCCCAGCTCGGCTCCCCACTAGTGGGTTCCTGGACCACTAGTCCCAGATGGAACTCCCAGCTGTCCCCTGCCACGAGCCCTGTAGACACGGCTCATGGTGGGCCAGTGTGTCACCTGCTGAGTGGCTGCCTTCACCCGAGTCGGGCCTGCATTTCACCCAGCCTGAGGGAACTGGCCTGGAAAGGACGCTGCTGGGGCCCCGAGAGGTGGCTTGGCCGGGCTCCCTCTAGGGCACCAGCCGTCCAACAGGGCGTCCCCCGCCAGCACTCACCAGGCCCCGCAGCCCCAAAGCTCCCTGCAGCTGTCTGCCCCATTGGCAGGTGGGACAGCACAGACCCGAAGACCAGAAACCAGCTCCAAGCCTACACACCGCGGTCCGCAGGTGGCCTCTCAGTTGGGACAGGTCTATCACCAGTGGACAGATGACAAGACGGAGGCTCCAGGAGACACAGCCTGCCCAAAGCCACGCTGACTGAAGAGTAGGAAAGCAGCCGGGCGCGGCGGCTCACACCTGTCATCGCTGCACTTTGGGGGGCTGACGCAGGCGGATCACCTGAGGCCAGGAGTTTGAGACCAGCCTGGCCAACATGGTGAAACTCCAACTCTACTAAAAATACAAAAACTAGCCGAGTGTGATGGTGAATGCCTGTAATCCCAGCTACTCGGGAGGCTGAAGCAGGAGCTGTGGTTGAACCCGGGAGGCAGAGGTTGCAGTGAGCCGAGATCACACCACTGCACTACAGCCTGGTTAAGAGAAAGACTCAATCTCAAAAACAATAAAAGGAATGCAGGGGACCCCAGCAAGCACTGATATTCCTTCCACCTCCCTGAAGGCACTGGCTACATTCTTTCAGGTTCCCTGTGCCCAGGGCACTGTGACAACAGAACCCACGGGAAGCCACTAGATGAAAGTTTAGGGGCTGTGGCCCCACACACAAGTAACAGGCAGGTATTACAATCATGCCCACTCCAAAGGCGGGGCACTGAGACCCACAGAGGGTAAGTGACTCGCCCAAGGTCACACAGAGGGTAAGTGGCTCCCCGAAACCACCCGACCCCCTCAACCAGCAGCTCTTCTCCCAGAAGCCACCACGTCCTCCGATCTCCAGACAAGCAGGTGGGGGCTGAGAGCTGCATATCCCGACTTCAGCACCCAGCTCTCCCAACAGGACGCTGGGACCGGGGAACCCCAGGACCCCAACCCATGGCAGGAACCAAGTGGGTGCTCCTGGCTGCCTCCATCTGGAGTCCTGTCCTTGGATTGGGCATGGCCAGTGGGAGGGACAAAGAGCCTCCCCAGGGTTAGGCAGGTGGCCAGGACAGATTGCACCCAGACCCCACGACACCCGCCCTCACGTCCCCTTGGCGGGCCGGACTGGCCAGCCCCTTCTTCAGTCTGCAGCGAAGCCTCTGCACCCATTCAGAACCTGCACACTTTCCAGGGCACCCAAGACCTCCAGCCTCCCCTTCCTTCATATTCCCTTGAGGGCAGAACCCACCAGGCTGCTGGTGACCCCAGGGCACAAGTAAGAGCCTCCCAAATTTTCCGTGGGACCCCAAGGTACCAGAACTTCTCCCTCAGTCCCCTACCCACCCCTGGCCCTGGTGAGAGATGAGGAGCCTGACTCCAACCCCAGCCACCAACTTCTCCTGGATTCATCAGCCAACTCCCTACAGTTCCAGGGACAACTGAGATCACATGACTCACCCCAGAGAGTCTAGAAATACCCCTCATCCATTCCCATCGTATCGTGGGGCTTCTCAGAGGGCCTGGGTCCTCCAGTCTCCTTGGAGCCCAGAGACCATCCCCATTCCCCCAGAGGTACCCCAATACCCAGAATCACCCCAGAGACTCCCACTCACACCCCCTCAAGTTGGGGGGAGTCCACCAGCTCTCCTTGGAATTCTCTGAGGGTCGAGGCACATGGCTGCTACCCAATACCCAGGGTGCCCCCAAATCCCCGGGACCTCTCTTTGGTGGGGAACCCTAGTCGGCACCCGTCATGGCCCCGGTAAGCACCTCCCACAGAAGGGCCCCCAGAGCTAGCTGGAGGCCCCTCGGCAGCCCTCACTCAGGAGACCCCCTCCATAGGTGAATCATTCCTGGTCTGCACTCCTCACTCAGGGCCCTAGAAACTCTCTGAGAGCCCCTGAGAGAATGGGCCATTCCCATCTGTACCCCCCAAGGGGCACCCCCAAGATCTCGGAAACTGTGGCGGGCAGAGCCTGCCCAGCCAGCACCTCTCACACAGGTTCCCCCCCAACCATCTCCATGGACCGGCCGTACCCACCCCTGCTCAGAGTACCCGCGATCGCACGCCCCGCAGTGGGCAGGACCAGCCCGGCCTGCACTCCTCATTCATGGACCCCTCTCAAACCCCTGGAGACCCTGAGCCGGGAATCGTCCAGGGTGCCCCGCGATCGCGCACCCCGCGGTGGGCGGGGCCTGGCCGAGTTGCATCCTTCACTCAGGGACTCTCCGAATCCCAGCGGTGATCCCCGAGGCCGGACCCTCTCCGTCTACTCAGGATTCCCCGCGATCGCGCACCCCGCGGTGGGCTAGGCCTAGCCGAGCTGCACCCGTCACTCAGAGGCCCCCAAATCTCCGGGAGATTCTCGAGTCGGGGCCCGTCCTCGTCTGCACCCCTGCCCAGGGTCCCCGCGATCGCGCACCCCGCGGTGGGCGGAGCCTGGCCGAACTGCACCGCTCACTCAGGGGCCCCTCGAAACCCCCTGGAGACTCTCGAGACCCAGGCCCGTCCCCGTCTGCACCCAGGATCCCCGCGATCGCGAACTCCACGGTGGGCGGGGCCTGACCGAGCTGCACCCCTCACTCAAGGGCCCCCCAGAACCCCGCGGAGACCCCAGAGGCCGGGACCCGTCCCCGTCTGCACCCCCGCCCGGGGTCCCCGCCATCTCGCCCCCCGCGGTGGGCGGGGCCTGCGGGCTGCACCCCCGCCCGGCCCCTAAGCCCGGCGCCCACCTCGCGCGTGGTCACCTCCTCCTTCTCTGAGATCTTGAGCAGGAGCCGATCGTTCTCCAGCTCTAGCGCGCGGACGCGGTCGATGTAGTGCGCCAGGCGGTCGTTGAGCTCGCGCAGCTCCTCCTTCTCCTGCAGCCGCGACAAGCGCGTGGGCGACAGCGGCGTGGCGGGCCCGCCCGCGCGGCCGGTCAGCGGCGTGGCCATGGTGGCGGCGGCTCGCGGCCTGCGCTGCTCCCGACGGCGGCCGGGGCTCGGCGGGCTCATTCAATCCGCGCCGCCGGCTGCAAGATGGCGCCGCGCCGCGCTGCGCCCGCCGCCCGCCACCGCGGGGCGGCCTGGGACTTGTAGTCCGGGCGCCAGGCGGGCGCGGAGCACGCCGGAAGTTGAAGTCTCCGACCCGTTCCCGCTTCGCTGAGGCTCGGACTCCAGAGACAGACCGCCTGGCTGCAATCTCTCAGCTCCGCCACGAGGAAACAGCATTGGGTTTCTGTCTCGTGCCTCAAGTTTCCCCACTTATAGAACCTCAAAACGTGCTCAGAGAGCCAGGCACAAAAGGCATATACGGCCGGGCGTGACGGCTCACTCCTATAATCCCAGCACTTTGGGAGGCCAAGGCCAGGGCATCACTTGAGGTCACGAGTTCAAGACCAATCTTGACCACATAGGGAGCTCTCACCATCTCTACTAAAAATACAAAAATTAGCCAAGCATGGAGGCGCGCCGGTAATCCCAGCTACTGGGAGGCTGCAGCAGGAGAGTCGCTTGAACCTCAGAGGCAGAGGTTGCCCTGAGCCAAGGTCATGGCACTGCACTCCAGCCTGCGCGACAATGGGAAACTGCCTCAAAAAAAAAAAAAAGGCCATATAGTGTACAATGCCACTGATATAAACTGTCCAGAAGGAGCTGTCAGGGAATATAATTGCAACAAATTGAGTTTAATGAAATCATTGGTTCTTATTAGGAATTCATGAATTGGACAGCAGCAGTCAATCTATGAAATACGCACTGTAACAAGCGGAGCAGAAAGGAGGGGCATTCTGCATTATAGGCAGAAAAGGCTGAAGAAAGGAGAAGAAATAAAAGCCAGGCCAGGTACAGTGGTTTGCTCACACCTGCAATGCCAGCACTTTGGGAGGCTGAAGCGAGAGAATCGCTTGAGCCCAGGAGTTTGAGACCAGCCTGGGCAACACAGCGAGATCCCGTTTGTTTAAAAAAAAAAAAAAAAAAAAAAAGCCGGTCGCGGTGGCTCACACTTGTAATCCAAGCACTTTGGAGGCCAAGGTGGGCGAATCACCTGAGGTCAGGAGTTCAAGACCAGCCTGAACAACATGGTGAAACCCCGTCTTTTAAAAAAAAAAAAAAAAAAAAAAGTAAAAAATTAGCCAGGTTTCCAGTTTCAGCTTTCTGCAAAAAAAAAAAAAAAAGAACGAAAGAAAGAAAAAACCAGGTGCTTATAGTCCTAGGTATTTGTGAGGCTAAGGTGAGAGGATTGCTTGAGCGAGAGAGGTCGAGGTTTCAGTGAGTCGCGATCACATCACTGCATTCCAGCCTGCATGACAGAGCCAGACTTTCTCCCAAAAAGGAAAAATAAGGCCGGGCGCAGGGGCTCACCCGCACTCTGGGAGGCCGAAGCAGGTGGATCACAAGAGGTTGCAAGTTTGAGACCAGCCTGACCAACATGGAGAAACCTGTCTCTACTAAAAATACAAAAATTAGCTGGACATGGTGGCACACACCTGTAATCCCAGCTACTTGGGAGGCTGTGGCAGGCAGGAGAACTGCTTGAACCCGGGTGGTGGAAGTTGCAGTGAGCTGAGATCGCGCCACTGTGCTCCAGCCTGAAGACAAGAGCAAGACTCTGTCTCTGAAAGAACAAACAAAAAAACTCTAATGTAACAAGACAACCTGTGGAGCACCGTTTCTCCAGCTCTGCACTGGATATTCGGGGCCACACCAGTCTCTGTTGCAGGGGGCTGGAGTCGGGGGTGCTGTCCATTACAGGGTGTTGAGCAGCATCCCTGGTCTCCACCCACTCCACGCCACAAGCATCCCAGACCCCTAGTTTATTTTATTTTTATTTGAGGTGGAGTCTTGCTCTTTCACCCAAGCTGGAGTGCAGGGGCGCGATCTCAGCTCACTGCGGCCTCCACCTCCCGGGTTCCAGCGATCCTCCTGCCTCAGCCTCCCGAGGAACTGGGACTATAGGGGCGCACCACCAGGCCCGGCTTTTTTTTTTGAGATGGAGTCTCGCTCTGTCGCCAGGCTGGAGTGCTGTGGTGCAATCTCTGCTCACTGCAACCTCAACATCCTGGGTTCAAGCAATTCTCCCGCCTCAGCCTCTCGAATAGCTGGGATAACAGGTGTCCGCCACCATGCCCAGCTAATATTTGCATTTTTAGTCAAGACAGGGTTTCACCATGTTGGCCAGGCTGGTGTCAATCTCCTGACCTTGGGATCTGTCCGTCTTGGCCTCCCAAGTGCTGGGATTACAGGTGTGAGCCACCGCGTCCAGCAGTTTCGTATTTTTAGTAGAGACAGGGTTTTGCCAAATTGGTCAGGCTGGTCTCAAACTCCTGACCTCAAGTAAACTCCCTGCCTTGGCTTCCCAAAGTGCTGGGATTACAGGTGTGAGCCACAACACCCAGCCCTAGCCCCCGACTTGTGACAATCAAATATGTCTCTAGACATTGCCACGTCATCCAAGGGGCAAAATTGCCCCAATCGCAGAACAACTTCCTCTTGGCCTAGAACTGGCTGGGTGTTCCTTCTGCCTGGGGAACTCCTGCTCGCACATCCCACCTTGGGGGGCTTGGCTCAGCCTCCACCAGGGACCCCAATACGTCACATGCTGAAAATCTAATGCCCTTTCCAGCCTACTGAGGACACCAGGGGAAAGTGCCCGCCCGTCTCCAATGCCAATATTCACTTGCTAACATTCCCCTCTCACCAGACAGACCCCAGCCTTAGAGCCCAGGCAGGAAGGCTGGCATGGCGGCTCACACCTGCAGTGCCAGCATTCTGGGAGGCTGAGACAGGAAAGGCTTGAGCCCAGGAGTTCAAGACCAGCCTGGGCAACACAGCAAGACCTCTCTACAACAGGTTTTTTTTTTTTTTTTTTTTGAGACAGAGTCTCTCCGTCCCCCAGGCTGGAGTTCAGTGGCCCAATCTCAGTTCACTACAACCTCTGTCTCCTGAGTCCAAGAGATTCTCCTGCCTCAGCCTCCCAAGTAGCTAGGATGACAAGCATGCGCCACCATGCCTGGCTAATTTCTGGGTTTTTGTAGAGTCATAGTTTCATCATGTTGGCCAACCTGGTCTTGAACTCGTGATCTCAAGCAATCTGTTCGCCTCAGTTTCGAAAAGTGCTAGGATTACAGGAGAGAGCCACCATGCCTGGCCCCTACAAAAACTTTTTCAAACTTAGTTGGTGGTGGTAGCACACCTGTATTTCCCGCTACTTGTGAGGCTGAGTCAAGGAGAATGCTGGAATCCAGGATGTGGAGGCTGCAGTGGGCTATAATTGCACCTTTTCACTTCAGCCTGGGTGACTCTTTCTCTTTTTTTTTTTTTTTGAGACGGGGTGTCACTCCGTCGCCCAAGCTGGAGTGCAATGGCGAGATCTCGGCTCACTGCAACTTCCACCTGCCAGGATAAAGCAATTCTCCTGCCTCAGACTCCCAAGTAGCTGGGATTACAGGTGCCCACCACTATTGCCTGGCTAATTTTTGTATTTTTAGTAGAGATGGGGTTTCACCATGTTAGCCAGGGTGGTCTCAAACTCCAGGCTGGTCTCGAAATGATCAGCCCACCTCTGCCCCACAAAGTGCTGGGATTACAGGCATGAGCCACCGCACCCAGCTTTAAGACTCTTTCTCAAAACAAACAGTAAACAACCCAGCCAGGCAGGAAGGGCTAGGCTGTGACTGTGTATTTAGGGACCTGATACTGTTTTTGTTTCTCATAAAGGCAGGAATATAAAATATAAAGCCAGATGGTAAAGCACAATGGGAAAGCAATAATATTACAGGAGGCGGGGCCAGAGGAGAGAAGGATGACTGAGGTTTGGGCGGGACGTGGGGTCACTTTTTTTTTTTTTGACAGTCACACTCTGTCACCCAGGCTGCAGTGCAGTCGTGCGATCTCAGCTCACCGCCGCCTCCGCCTCCCGGGTTCAAGCGGTTCTTCTGCCTCAGCCTCCCGAGTAGCTGGGATTACAGGCACGTGCCACCTCGCCCAGCTAATTTTTTGTCTTTTTAGTAGAGATGAGGTTTCACCATGTTGGTCAGGCTGGTCTCGAACTCCTGACCTCAGGTGATCCGCCTGCCTCGGCCTCCTAAAGTGCTGAGATTACAGGCGTGAGCCACCGCGCCCAGACTAATTTTTGTATTTTTAGTAGAGACGGGGTTTCACCATGTTGGCCAGGCTGGTCTCAAACTCTTGATCTCAGGAGATCCACCTGCCTCCTCTCAAAGTGCTGGGACTACACGCGTCAGCCACCGAGACCAGCCGGGTCACTTTTCCTACCCTCCACCTGCAGACTGATCTGCAACCCCCTTCCCATGAAGTTCTCACTGACCACCGGCCTTGGCCACTGGCCGACCTGATCCCCCACTTGCCCATCACTGGAGGCCCCGCGGGGTCCCGCCCCTGTCCCATCGCGCTGCCCCTCTGGGCACTTGATCCTACCGCCCTCCATCCACATCCCAGCCTATTCCTGTGCTGTTCCACCCGCCAGGAGCGCCGTTTCCTGCCTGACCGCGGGGGCCTCGGCCTCAGTCTTACACTCTGCAAACCCGGGTCTCGAACCTACCCCTGCCCTCCTCTTTGGGCGCCGGGGAGGGTGCCCGGAGCCATCTCCGCGGGACCCCCAGGGACTGGACTCCAAGTCCCAGAATGCCCCGCGCTTCCCGTGGGTGGGGCCCAGGGCTTTCCCCCACCCAGAGCGCAGTTTGGGAGGCGCTGGGCAATTTTCAAATCTTGGCGCTGACCGGGAGGGGCGGTGACAGCTCCGGTTGTGATTCCCCCCGCACCCACCCACAGGCTGCTGCTGGCGGCCGCGCACGTAACCCGAGGTCTGGGGCACCCTGCAAAGCTGCCCCGGACACTCCGTGGGGCCTTCCCATGCGGCGTGACTCGCGGCGGGGGTCTCCGGGCCCATTTCCACGATGGGAAATTGAGGCACGGGGAGGTTAGAG
The DNA here is from genome assembly GCA_963574635.1 of Cheracebus regulus. NCBI lineage: Eukaryota > Metazoa > Chordata > Mammalia > Primates > Pitheciidae > Cheracebus > Cheracebus regulus. The sequence goes on along the minus strand of CAUYQU010101536.1, from coordinate 25,799 downwards.
ACGGGTCGGGGGATCCTCACCAAGGGCGTGGCGGAGGCTGGATTCGAACAGGGGACCCAAAGAGGACGCTAGAAAGTTAGTGACCAATAGGCCGGGCGCGGTGGCTCTCGCTTGTAATCCCAGCACTTTGGGAGGCTGGCGAATCACCTGAGGTCAGGAGTTCGAGCCCAGCCTGACCAACATGGTGAACCCTCGTCTCTACTAAAAAATACAAAATAAGCTAGCCGGGCGTGGTGGCGGGCGCCTGTAACCCCAGCTTCTCGGGAGGCTGAGGCAGGAGAACCGCTTGAACCCGGGAGGAGGAGGTTGCAGGGAGCCGAGATCGCGCCACAGCATATCAGCCTGGGTGACAAGAGTGAGCCTCCGTTTCGGAAAAAAAAAAAAAAAAAAAGGGAAAGAGTGACCAATTGCTCTCTGCTTTGGGGGAGGGGGTGCGGGGCCGCGGGCGAGAAATACCGGACCCCGGGACCCTGCAGCCCGGGAGGCCACAGCCCCAACCTGTCCCCTCCACTGACCCCACCCGGCGCTGCCACTCCCACCCGGGGAGTGGATTTTGGCGCCAGATTTTAAAAATCTCACCTCAACGACTGTGGTTGGCTGCCGGCCCGGCGTAGATCTGGATGAGCCCGGATTCCGGAGCCTGGATCTCAGGGACCCTGGATTCCGGAGTCTGGATCTAGATGAGCCTGGATTCCGGAACCTGGATCTGGGGGAGCCCGGATTCCGGAGCCTGGATCTCGCTGAGCCCGGATTTCGGAACCTGGATCTGCGGGACCCCGGATTCCAGAGTCTGGATCTGGATGAGCCCGGATTCCGGAGCCTGGATCTGAGGGACCCCGGATTCCGGAGCCTGGAGCTTGGATTCTGGGGTCTGGGTGTTGGGAAGCCAGATTATAGAATGTGGATTCCAGAACCTGGAGGCCAAACCTGGTATCTAATTTCAGGACCCTGGAGTTGGAACCCTGTGATCCCAACAGAAATCTGGGAGGCGAGCAGAGCCCTGGGACCGCAGCTGGCAGCTGCCTGTTAAATGAGTGAATATTGTAGTGAAATCAACACATATTGGGGGGCCTCTACTTTGTGGCAGGCACTGGGGGGACGGAAGGGAAGCAAGTACACAGTATAAGTGAATTAGGCGGGGTGCAGGGGCTCACACCTGCAATCTCAGCATTTAGGCTGAGGCAGAATTGCTTGAGGCCAGGAGTTCAAGATCAGCCTGGGCAACATAGTGAAACCCCATCTCTACAAAATATACAAATATTAGCCGGGCATCGTGGCTCATACCTGCAGTCTCAGCTACTTGGGAGGCTCAGGTGGGAGGATCATTTGAGCCCAGAAGGTGGAGGCTGCAGTGAGCTGAGATTGCACCACTACACTCCAGTCTGGGTGATAAGAGTAGGACCTTGTGTCAAAAATAAATAAATAAGGCTGGGCGTGCTGGCTAATACCTATAATCCTAGCGCTTTGGGAGGCCAAGGCAGGCAGATCACCTGAGGTCAGGAGTTCGAGACCAGCCTGGTCAACAGGACGAAAACCCATCTCTACTGAAAATACAACAATTAGCCAGGTGTAGTGGCTCACAACTGTAATCCCAGCACTTTGGCAGGCTGAGAAGGATGGATCACCTGAGGTCAGGAGTTTGAGACCAGCCCGGCCAACATGGTGAAACCCCGTCTCTAACCCCGTCTCTATTAAAAATACAAAAGGTAGCTGGGCATGAGGGAGAGGGCTTGTCATTTGTAATTCCAGCTACTCAGGAGGCTGAGGCACGAGAATCTCTTGAACCCGAGAGGTGGAGGTTGCAGTGAGCCAAGATTGTGCCACTGCACTCCAGCCTGGGCGACAGAGCGAGACTCCATCTCAAAAATAAATAAGTGAATTGCATGGCATGATAGATGGTGAACACGGGGAAAAAAGAAAGTGGGGTCAATGCTGGTGCATGTGTGGAGCAGGCGTAAAGGCAGGCCTCTCAGGAAAGGGTGGAAAAGAGGCTGAGCATGGAGGCTCACATCTGCAACCTCAGCACTTTGGGAGGCCGAGGTGGGCAAATCACAAGGTCAGGAGTTCGAGACCAGCCTGGCCAACATGGTGAAACCCCGTCTCTACTAAAAATACAAAAAGTAGCCATGTGTGGTGGTGGGCGCCTGTAGTCCCAGCTACTCGGGAGGCTGAGGCCGGAGAACCGCTTGAACCCGGGAGGTGGAGGTTGCAGTGAGCTGAGATTGCGCCATTGCACTCCAGCCTGGGCCACAGAGTAAGACTCCATCTCAAAAAAGAAAAATAAGGGTGGAAAAGCATTCAAGGGACAGGGAACAGCCAGTGCAAAGTCTGTGTCCTGGGCACAGTGGGTACAGCAATGAATGAGAACTCCCAGAGGGTAGGGGCAGAAATAAAAGAAAGAAATATGTGTCATGTAACATCAGTGTATCAGTTAGCTACTGCTGTGTCACAAATAGCCTCAAGATATAGCAGGGGTAGATTCACTTTTCACTCTCTTTTCATTCTTTCTCCCTCTCTCCCTCCCTCCCTCCTTCCTTCTCTCTTTTCCTTCCTTCCTTTCTTCTTTCTTTCTTTCCTTTATTTCTTTTATTTTTCTTTCTTTCTCTTTTCTTTCCTTCCTCTTTCTTTTCCCTTCTTTCTTTCCTTTTTTTCTTTCTCCTCCCTCTCTTTCTTTCTTCTCTCTTTCTTTTTCTTTCTTTCTTCTTTCCTTCTTTTTTCCTTTCATTTCTTTTCTTTCTCCTGCCTTTCTTTCTTCTTTCTTTTCCTTTTTCTTCTTTCTTTCTTTCTTTTCTTTGTTTCTCCTGCCTCTCTCTTCTTTCTTTCTCTTTCTTTTCTCTTTCTTTCTTTCATTCTCTTTCTTCTTTCCTTCTTTCTTTCTCTTTTTTTCTTGCTTACAGGCTCTCACTCTGTCACGCAGGCTAGCATGCAGTGACGCAGTCATGACTCACTGCAGCCTTGACCGCACAGGCTCAAAGGATCCTTCCACCTCAGCCTCCAGAGTAGCTGGGACTACAGGTCCTGCCAGCACGCCTGGCTAAGTTTTGTATTTTTTGTAGAGATAGGGTCTCACTATGTTGCCCAGGCTGGTCTCAAACTGCTGGGCTCAAGTTTGAGCCACAGGGCCCGGCCGATATTTACCTTTCTTATCTCACAGTTTCTGTGGGTCAAGAATCCACATGTGGCCTACCTTTGGCATCCAGTGGCTCAGGGTTCTGACAGGCAGCAAGCAAGGTGTCGCTGGGGCAGGGTCCACTTCCAGACTCACTCACACACGTGGCTGGAAGGATTCTGTTCCTTGCAGACTGCTGGACCTAGAGCCTCAGGTCTGGCCGACTGCTGTCCAGGACCCGCCTCTGCTCCTGAGGAATGGCTGGGGGTGAATTAGGGCTCTCCGGAGAAACAGAACCAGCAGGGAGGGGAGAGAGAAAAAGAGATTTATTATCAGGCACTGACACGCATGCTTATAGGAGCTGACGAGTCACAACCTCTAAAGTCTGCAAGCTGGAGACCCAAGAGCGCTGATGTCCCCTAACCGAGCGGAGACAATGTTCCTTTTGTTTTTTTTTTTTGAGATGGAGTCTTGCTCTGTTGCCCAGGCTGGAGTGCAGTGACACGATCTCAGCTCACTGCAACCTCCGCCTCTAGGCTCCCAAAGTGTCAGGATTACGGCGTGAGTCACCGCACCAGGCTTTTTTTTTTTTTTTCAGATGGAGTCTCAGCCGGGTGTGGTGGCTCATGCCTGTAATCCCAGCACTTTGGGAGGCTGAGGTGGGTGGATCACCTGATGTCAGGAGTTCCAGACCAGCCTGGCCAATATGGAGAAACACCATCTCTTAAAAAAAAAAAAAAAAAAATGGAGTCTCGCTTTGTTGCCCAGGCTGGAGTGCAGTGGCGTGACCTCAGCTCACTGCAACCTCCGCCTCCTGGGCCCAAGTTATCCTCCCACCTCAGCCTCCCAAGTAGCTGGGATTACAGGCACACGCCACAATGCCTGGCTAATTTTTGTATTTTCAATAGAGACTGAGTTTCACCACGTTGGCCAGGCTGGTCTCAAACTCCTGATCTCAAGTGATCCGCCCACCTCTGTCTCCCGAAGTGCTGGGATTTACAGGCATCAGCCACCATGCCCACCTGAGAGCTGATGTTTCTGTTCAAATCTGAAGACAGGTAAGAGCCAATGTTCCAGTCCAAAGGTCTTCAGGCAGGAGGAATTCTCTCCCACAGGCTGTGGCAGCTTCTGTGTTCCATCCAGGCCTTCAATGAATTGGGCAAGGCCCACCCATGTTAGAGGGTAGAAGGTCAGTGAGCTGGAGTGACTCTGAGTCTACTGAGGCAAGGGTTCAAAGGCTCATCTCATCCGATAATCCCCTTACCGGCATGCGCGGAATAATATTTGACCAAATATATGGGCACCCACAGCCCAGCCATGCTGGCATACAAAATTAACCATTGGGCTGGGCTCGGTGGCTCACGTAATCCCAGCACTTTGGGAGGCCAAGGCAGGTGGATCACGTGAGGCCAGGAGTTCAAGACCAGCCTGGCCAACTTGGGGAAACTCCATCTCTACTAAAAATACAAAAATTAGCCAGGCATGGTGGTGTGTGCCTGTAGTCCCAAATACTTGGGAGGCTGAGGGAGGTGAATCGCTTGTACCCGGGAGGTGGCGGTTGCAGTGCACAGAGATTGCGCCAGTGCACTCCAGCCTGGGTGACAGAACGAGACTCCACACACACACACACACACACACACACACACACACACACACACACACACACACACACACACACACACACACACACACACACACAAATGTGGTTTCCCCAATGACTCCTGCAAACAACACCATTATTGCAGACTGGCCTTTTGAGAATGCTTTCTAGGTGTTTTTCTTGTCTGACACCTGTGGCTCCATCTGGACTGACAAGCCTGCTCCTGAGGTTCCACCCACAAGTGAGGTGGCCAGCGGGAGGACAGCTGCAACCCTGTGATGCCATCTCTGCCCCCCACCAATCAGCAGCAAGCACCAGTTTACCTGGCCACTCCCACCCCTTCCCCAAAAACTGCCTTTGAAAAACTCCTAACCTAGGCCAAGCACGATGGCTCCTGCCTGGAATCTCAGCACTTTGGGAGGCCAAGGCGAACAGATCACCTGAGGTTAAGAGTTTGAGACCAGCCCGGCCAACATGGTGAAACTAGTCTCTGCCAAAAAATACAAAATGAAAAAAATTAGCTGGACGTGGTGGCACGAGCTTGTAATCCCAGCTACTCAGGAGGGTGAGGCTGGAGAATCGCCTGAACCCAGAAGGCAGAGTCTGCAAGTCGCTTGAACCCAGGAGGCAGAGTTTGCAGTGAGCCAAGATGGTGCCGCTGTGCTCCAGCCTGGGTGACAGAGTGAGAGTCCCTGCAATAAAGAAAAACCTCTAACCTATGAGGTTTGAAAGAGTTGATTGGAGTAATGAATTTCATCTCCCAGGTGGGGCGGCCAGCCTCTTGTCTATTAAAGTCTTTCTCTGCTACAATGTCATGATCTCTTTCTCTTCTGTTCTTTCCTTTCTTTCTCTCTCTATATATTTTTAATTAAAATACTATTTTAGATGGGGGTCTTCCTATGTTGCCCAGGCTGGTCTCAAATTCCTGGACTCGAGGGATCCTCCCACCTTGGCCTCCCAAAGTTCTAGGATTACAGGCACGAGCCACCACACCCAGTCACGTGGTCTTTATTTACGCAGTAGGCAGGAAGAACCCATGCTTAGCTACGAGTGGCGACTCCTGCCTGTAATCCCAGCTATTTGGGAGGCTGAGGTGGGAGGACTGCTTAAGTCAGGAGTTCAAGGCTGCAGTGAGCTGTGATGGCATCACTGCATTCCAGCCTGGGCAACAGAGTGAAACCCATTTCTAAAAAAAAAAAAAAAAAAAAAATTAACCACCCTGGGGGTTGACTGGCACCAGGGGGAAGATGCCCAGCATGCCAGCAGTGTCTGCAATGTCAGACGCTGGGGTTCCAGCCCTTCCACTGTCTGTGAGCTTTTTTTTTTTTTTCTGAGACAGAGTTTCGCTCTTCTTGCCCAGGCTGGAGTGAAATGGCACAATCTTGGCTCACCACAACCTCTGCTTCCCGGGTTCAAGCGATTCTCCAGCCTCCGCCTTCTGAGTAGCTGGGATTACAGGTGCATGCCACCACATCTGGCTAATTTTGTATTTTTAGTAGAGTCAAGGTTTCTCCATGTCTGTCAGGCTGGTCTTGATCTCCTGACCTCAGGTGATCCACACCCCACTCTCCCCCAAAGTGCTGAGATTCTGAGATTACAGGCCTCTGGGGTATACCTTTCTTTGCCTGGAGACTTTGACCTCTGCACAGTCCAGTCTCACAACAGGCTGTCTGACTGGGGCTTGGAGCCATGTAGGCGGTATGTGACGCAACCCCACTAGAAATGCTACATACCAAAGGCTCAGGTAAGTGTCCCTGCTTTGACACAGACTGTACATATTGTCACACGTAGCACCTACGACTCCTGACTGGAACCTTGGCCTCTGAGCCTGTCCTGAACTTTTTTTTAGTTTTGCTCTTTCGCTCAGGCTGGAGTGCAATGGCACAATCTGAGCTCAAGGCTCACTTCAAACTTCACCTGCCTGCTGGGTTCAAGCGATTCTCCTGCCCTCAGCCTCCCAAGCAGCTGGGATCACAGGCCCCCACCACCTGGCTAATTTTGTATTTTTAGCAGATATGGGATTTCACCATGTTGGCCAGGCTGGTCTCGAACTCCTGACTTCATGTGATCCACCCGCCTTGGCCTCCCAAAGTGCTAGGATGCCAGTGCGTAAGCCGGCCGCGCACTGCCTCTAGTGGCTTTCAAGGTCATTATAGTGGAGGTGTACAGAGCACACTGTTTCGCTAAACCTTTCTACAACCTGACTTTCCCATGAAAAGAGGGCCAGGTGCGGTAGCTCATGCCTGTCATCCCAGCACTTTGGGAGGCCGAGTGAGGTGGATCATGAGGTCAGGAGTTCAAGACCAGCCTGGCCAACATGATGAAACCCCGTCTCTACTAAAAATACACAAATTAGCTGGGCTTGGTGGTGGCGCATGCCTGTAATCCCGGCTACTTGGGAGGCTGAGGCAGGAGAATTGCTTGAATGGGGACCAAGACTCCATCTCAAAAAAAAAGGAGGGGAGGCTAAGCCACCAACCCAAGGACACACAGCTGATGACGGCTGCAGGTGGGATGTGAAGCAGGCAACTGTGACCTCAGATAGACCTCTCCTCCTACCTCCCTTTGCGAGGCACAGTCCCAGACCGGCCAGCCGCTGACTGTGCCCCGTTCCCCGCCCCCCGCCACTCTCCTCAGAATGTCCCCAGTGCGCCTCAGCCTTCCCGCCCGCCCGACTGCTCTAGCCTCCGCGGCCACCTGGCGTGGGGATCCCACCTCCTCCCAGCCAGGGCTGTCTTACAAATGTCTCTAAGTTCAAACGATGACTCAGCTCCATCCTGAAACCTCTCCTTGGGGACAGGAGTCATGCCTTGCTCGTCTTGTTCATCTCTGCAGAAAAACATGATGTCAGAGCCCAGCCACTGCCAATTGCCAGTCACTTCCTGGCTACATCCGGAGTGAAACGCAGACCCCTCCCCGCAGCCCCCGAGCCCGTCTCTCTGAGCTCATCTTCCCGGCTCTCCCCGTGGCTTACTCCGTTCCAGCCCCAGGGCCTTCTCGGGATTCCTCAAATGCACCAGGTGAAGTCCCCGCTCAGGACCTTCTCACGCGCCGTGCCTGCGGCCGGGGACCTCTGCCCACAGAGCCCCTCAAGCCTGGCTTTTTACTTTTGTTCTTTTTTGACACAGTCTTACTCTGTCGCCCAGGTGGAGTGCAGTGTCGCAATCTCAGCTCACTGCAACCTCTGCCTCCTGGGTTCAAGCGATTCTCCTGCCTCAGTCTCCCGAGTAGCTGGGATTAGAAGCACCTGCCACCACGCCGGCTAATTTTTGTATTTTTAGTAGAGATGGGTTTTCACCATGTTGGCCAGGCTGGTCTCGAACTCCTGACCTCAGGTGATCCACCCACCTCAGCCTTGCCAAAGTGTGCAATACATTTTTTACAAAAACCTAAAGGAATGCAAAAATGCCTGTGTTGTATAGATTTTTAAATTTTTATTTTGTTTAAAGCCATGTGTGGTGGCTCATGCCTGTAATCCCAGCACTTTGGGAGGCCAAGGCGGACAGATCACTTGGGGTCAGCAGTTCGAGACCAGCCTGGCCAACATGGCGAAACCCCATCTCTAGTAAAAATGCAAAAATTAGTTGGGCATGGCAGTGGGCACCTGTCATCCCAGCTACACAGGAGGCTGAGGCAGGAGAATCGCTGGAACCCGGGAGGCGGAGGTTGCAGTGAGCCGAGATCACACCACTGCACTCCAGCCTGGGTGCAGAATGAGACTGCATCTCAAAAACAAAGAAAAAAAAAAGGACAGGATTACTCACAGCGAGTATTCCTTTCACCTCAGGCTCCAAAATGGCCCGGGTGATGCTGTTATTGATCTTATTTTTTATTTTATTTTATTTATATTTATTTTTTTATTTTTGAGACAGAGTCTCGCTCTGTCTCCCAGGCTGGAGTCCCGTGGTGCGATCTCGGCTCACTGCAGCCTCGGCTTCCCAGGCTCAAGCGATTCTCCTGCCTCAGTCTCCCAAGTAGCTGGGACTACAGGCGTGCACCACCACGCCCGGCTAATTTTTGTATTTTTAGTAGAGACGGGGTTTTACCATGTTGGCCAGGATGGTCTCGACCTCTTGACCTCATGATCCACCTGTCTCCGCCTTCCAAAGCGCTGGGATGACAGATGTGAGCCACCGTTCCTGGCCACTTTATTATTTTTAGACACAGAGTTTCTCTCTGTTGCCCAGGCTGGAGTGCAGTTGACACGATCATAGCTCACTGCAGCCTCAAACCCCTAGGCTCAAGTGATCCCCCCTCAGCCTCTCATTAATAGGGACTACGGATTCGCACCACCATGGTCTGCTAATTTTTTTTTTTTTTTTTGGAGATGGAGTCTCGCCCTGTCACCCAAGCTGGAGTGCAATGGCTGACTGCAACCTCCAACTCCGGCATTCTAGCGATTCTCCTGCCCCAGCCTCCTGAGTAGATGAGATTACAGGCACCTACCATCACGCCCAGCTAATGTTTGTATTTTTAGTAGAGATGGATTTCACCATGTTGGCCAGCCTGGTCTTTAACTCCTGACCTCAGGTGATCCACCCGCCTTGGCCTCCCAAAGTGCTGGGATTACAGGCTTGAGCCACCGCGCCTGGCCAGTCTGCTAATTTTAAAAATTTTTGTAGAGATGAGGTCTCCCTATGTTGCCCTGCCTGGTTTCAAACTCCTGGGCTCAAGCAATCCTCCTGCCTTGGCCTCCCAAAGTGCTGAGATTCCAGACGTGAGCTCCAGTGCCCGCCCAAAGATAACAGCACGAATTTCCTGAGAGCTTACCTGGTGCTGGCCACTTCCTCCTTCGCTGCCTCCGACGAAGCCCTGTTGTGACTGCTTCCATCTTACAGATTAAGAAACTGAGGCTGGAGCTCATTTTCTGAGCTCAGAGGCACAGAGCTCAGAGTCTCCTGAAGATACTCCAAGTACTCCAGATATTCCAAGACGCCTGGAGCCAGGGCTGGAAAAAGGAGGCACAGGAGGGCTTGGGGTCTAGAAAGAGAAGGCTGGAGGGTGGGGGGGCCATGGGGGGCCAGGCAGTCGGTCTGGGAGAAAACAAGGCCAGGTCAGTGTTGATAGAGGAGTAGGGTTTTCCTGGTGAAGACCAGAAGGAAATCGCGTCCCAGGCGGAGGAAACAGCAGGACAATGGCCGGGCCTCTCAGAGAGGAGGTTGTTATGGCTGGCATGGAGGACGCACAGAGGAAGGACTTGGACTATAGTTTCTGAGGCCCTGCTTTGCTCGCCTTACTTCACTTATTTATTTGAGCCGGGGTCTCACTCTGTCTCCAAGGGTGGAGTGCAATGGCGCGATCCTGGCTCACTGCAGCCGAACTCCTGGGCTCAAGTGATCCTCCTGCTTCAGCTTCCGGAGTAGCTGGGATTTCACGTGCACGCGCCACATCCCATTCATTTTTTTTTTTTTAACGGAATATTGCTCTGTCTCCCAGGCTGGCGTGCAATGGCCCAATCTGGGCTCACTGCAACCTCCGCCTCCCGGGTTCAAGCGATTCTCCTGCCTCAGCCTCCCAAGTAGCTGGGATTAAAGGTGCCCATCACCATGCCCAGCTAATTTTTGTATTTTTAGTAGAGATGGGGTTTCACCATGTTGCCCAGGATGAACTTGACCTTCTGACCTCAGGTTATTCGCCCGCCTCAGCCTCCCAAAGTGCTGGGATTATAGGTGTGAGCCACTGCGCCTGGCTTGAGGAGTTGATTTCTGACTCCAGTTTTCCATGATCAGCACAGGCTCTGTCCCACCTCCTCCCTACAGAGCTTCTGGATCCTGAGAATGGAGAATAGGCTAAACTGCGCAGGCCAGCTCCAGTCCATTGGAAGGGCTGCCTGGAACATGGCTGTGATGATCCCAAAACTATCAGAAGAGAACCGTGTGGGGAGCTAGGAGTGTCTGCCAGGGTGCTGCAAGGAAAGGAAAGGGAAGCATGTGTGTAGATGTAGAAAGCATCTCTGCCGTCCCCTCCCCTGAAGAATGCACAACATGCCCATGCAAAAAAGCACTCATGAAAGGAGCGGCTGACCTCAGGGCAGTGTGTCGTTGAAATGGGGGCTGAACAACCTGTCAGAAGACTGGGGAGGAGGGACCATCCTCCAGTGCCTTCCCAACTCTCTTCTGGAGCCGTAAGCCACAACACTGTGTATTAAAAAGCCGAGGCCTGGAGCAGGAGTGAAAAATCCCAGCCACTGCAAGCCTACGCCCAGTGGTTCTCAAAGTGTTGTCCCCATTCTAGCAGCATCAGTGTCACCTGAGAACTTGTTAGACATCCAGGTTCTCAGTCACCAGCCAGCTCTAGTAGATGGGAAACTCTGGGGGCGGGACCAGCCATCTGTGTTTAGCAAGCCCCACAGATGACTCTGGTGCAGCCTTGAGTGAAGACCTGGGCCAAAAGGAAGGAGGTCCCTACCATGCTGTTTGCTGATGGTCTTGGCAGAGCCTGCTCTCTTTGAGCTTCCTGAGGAAGGGACATTACCCTCTGGTTTAGGTGAGTGCTCTAGGTCCATGGGGCCTGATGCTCTGTCACTGGTCTGGCTTCCGCCCATGTATACATTTGCAGTCTTGATGGTGGCTTAGGATCTGCTTCCACCAAGTCTGCCAAATGTGCTGTGTAACACAGGGGGACCCTCGGGGCTTGTGCATTGCTGTCAGTCCCAGGAAACCCATTCCTTTCCTAGTCTATCTCAGAAATGGATAGCGGTGGCCCAGTGGCCACTGGCTCTGGCACGGCCCCCTTGATGGGCCCACAGTGGCCCTCTGCCCTAGGCTCTAATGGCTTCCCAACAGATGTTCCTCTTCACATGGAGTCCTAAGAACTCAATCAGTTTCAAAAGAAAAAAAAAAATTACAAAAGCAAACCATGCTCATTGCAAATTATACCGAAATGGAACAGAAACATAAAATGCAGTCATTTCCTTATCCCATAGCCCTCCCCTCCCTAAATCCTCTATCACCCCATGCCCAGCTCCTGCCCCAGCAAGCCAAGGTTCTTGCTGTCTTGATGATTTGCAATTCTCTCCATGACTCTGCCTCTTGGGTTTGTTTAATTAGAAATAGGCTGGGAAATGCTTCCTATGCTCTGGCATGTTAATTGCTTAACAGAGAAGGAGAAGGGGTGACAGCATTTGGTGATGGAAATTTCCACTCTCTCCATCTTGGGGTATGTCTCGATGGTTCTCTCCCACCCCTCTCCTTGCCTCCTGCTCTCTGTCTCCTTCCCTTCTTCATTCTGGTCATTATCACAGCCACGGAGACTCTTGGGGGCCAGGAGCAGGCCCAGGAGCCAGAATTCAAACTGAAAAGGAAAAACTGTCCTCTCTTTCACTCTGTCCCTTTTCTTGTCCCTCTTCTCATATCCCAGGTGGCCCCCCATGCCCATCACCCTCCAGGCTCTGAGGAGATTCCAGAGCAGAGCTCCTTAACTACACTCAATACTCAGAGGATTATTTTCCTTTCATTCCTTTCCCCCGTATTATTGTTATTATTTATTTTTATTTTTTACAAAACAGGAGAAAAGAGTGAATCGGGTTGGGGGAAGTGACACATTTCTCCACAAAGGTACAAAATTGCCTATAGAAAGTCAGCTGCTGAATGCCAAGCCCAGGCTGCTGAGATGAGGCGTTCCTGGGTGTCCCTCTCCCAAATGTCCTTCGGATCTGGCTGGGGTCACTCCCATGTTGAGGGCTGCCCCCTGAGGTGAGATGGAGAGGCCTCTGTCAGCCCTTGCCCAGGAAGCACAAGAGCAAGCGACTGAGACTGTACAGAGAAAGAGAAGAGGAAGGGGTGCAGCCCGGGGACACAGGTGGGGGACAGCCAAGCCAGGCCCAGGAGCCTCTGGGCCGGGAGGAAATGGGGAGGCGGGAGGCTCTAGCCAGAGTCCCTCCTGTTCCTTGGAGATGTTCCTCAGAATGGCAGCAGAGGTGTCCCTGGAAGGTTAGGGCAACTTTTGGAGGCCACAGAAGCACCCCCAGGGCCACAAAGCCCCATCTGTCTTGGCCCAGCTGCCAGGCCTCAAGCACGTGGGTCCGTGTCCCTTCCTGGCAAGGCATCTGGCCCAGGCTGCTTCCCTTTTGGTAAAAAGTAGTCCTAGTGATTTCCTTACTGCTGAGAACAGGCTGAGCTTCAAGAATTTTGAGACAATGGTGGCGACAGTGTTTCCTCTTCTGAGGATCTGGACAGCTTCCTCCCTGGATTCCAGGGTAGGACGAGGGGAGCAGACACAACCCGGACAGAAGGGGCACTCCAGCCCCAGAAAGCCCAGGCTGGAGGGAGAGGCTGCCGCCCACCCACCCCCTGCCTGGGTTGGCCTGTGCCAAGGTGGGCTGCTAGCCCAGCTGCCAGGAGGAGGACAGCGAGAGCCAGGATGGCGATGAGCCCAGGTCGGTCCCCTAAGACTCTGTGGCAAGAAGTGGCTTCTTTGGTCCTGGCCCATACACAAGCCAACTGGGTGTGGGCATCAGCAAAGGCCACTTGCAGGCAGGCCCAGTACTCCGTGGCCTGAAGGAGGCGGGTAATGTTGTAGCTGTGGGTGCCCCGAGGCAGGCGGGCCAGAGCCGTGGCCCCCCGGCCCCGGAGGGAGGAGGCACTAGACCAGGTGAGGTTGGTGGACACTGTGTTGGGTGGGGGGACCCAAGATAGCAGGATGTGGTAGGGGTGGGTCTCCTGCACCCGGAGCTCCAGCCCCCGTCCTTCGTCCCTGTCTGGCTGGAGGAGAGCACGGCCCACAACCACACTAACTGTCTTAGTGTCAGCCCCAACCAGGTTCTGGGCCACACAGGTGTACAGCCCTGCCTCTTCTGCCGTCACCCTCCGCAGCTCCAGGGTCCCCTCGGGGTACACCCGGTACCTCCTGCCTGCATGGGCAGGTGTCAGTCGAAGCCCTGCTGGAGTGACCCAGTAGATCTCGGGTTCAGGTTCGGCCAGTGCCCGGCAATGCAGCACCATGTTCTCTCCACTGGCCACCTGGAGGCTGGGGGGGAAGCTGCGGGGGGAGATGAGGGGCAAACAGTGGTCCGTCATCTCCCGGAAGGGCACCTCGCGGACTGGGCGGCGCTGGAGGTCCGGAGGCTCTGCGCACAGGGTGGACTGCGGCTCGATGAAGCGGACACGGGTGCCGGTGGCATTGGCCCAGCGGATGACACAGTCACAGCGGATGGGGTTGCCGTGGAGACCTACCTCCTGCAGGTTGGGTAGGGACTCCACCGTCTGCTGGTGCAAGGCACTGAGAGCATTGTTGTTGAGCATGAGGGTCTCCATCTGGGGCAGGTGGTGGAAGGCGCGGGGGTGGATGAAGGACAGGCGTGGGTTGTTGGTGATGTCCAGCTTGGTCAGCTCGGGGAGGTTCACCAGGGCGAACTTGTCGATGGAGACCAGCTCCTCCATGTTGTTCAGCCCCAGCTCCTTGAGGTGTAGCATGTTGGCAAAGTCCCCCCGCCCGACCCGCTGGAGTGGGTTCTTGTTCAGGTCTAGGAACTTGAGCCCGGGCACCTGTTCCAGTGCCCGCTTGGGCACTCGGGCCAGCTGGTTGTCGTAGAAGGAGAGGCTCTCCAGGCTCTGCAGCCCCTCCAGGGCATAGTTGGAGATCTCCCGCAGGTTCATGCCTGCTAGCACCAGGCTGCGCAGGTTGGCCAGGGGCCGGAAGTTCATATCCAGGATGGCATCTACCTTGTTGCCGCCAATCATGAGTATCTCCAAGTTGGGTAGCATTTCAAACCAGCGGCTGTCAATGGCCCTCAGCAGGTTGGAATTGAGGTGCAGCCGCAGCAAGTTACTGAGGCCTGCGAAGGCCCTGGGGGCGATGCGGTAGAGCTGATTGTGGTTGAGATAGAGCTCCTGTAGGCTGGCCAGCCCTGCAAAGCTGTGGTCCTCCAGCCGGGTCAGCTGGTTCTCCTCCAGGTGCAGGCTCAGCAGCTGGGGCAGGGCGTGGAAGTCACAGTCTCGGGCATCTGAAAAGCTGTTCTGGGACAGGTCCAGCTCTGTGAGATTGGCCAGGTAGCCCAGCTCACTCTGGTCCACATGGGCAATGCTGTTGCTCTGCAGAAGCAGGGTCTGTGTGCCCACGGGGAGCGCAGAGGGCACCGCCGTCAGGAATAGGTCATTGCAGTCCACGGTGGTGGCCTCGCGGTAGGACGAGCGGGGCGTATACCAGGGCCGGATCTGGCAGGCACACTGAGGAGGGCAGGGCACACGCCAGGGTACCACCGGCACAGCGGCAGTGGCACCAGCCACCCAAGCTAGCAAGAGGGGGGCCACGAGGAGCCTCATGGTGGAGCTGCAGGGCAGGGGACCATTCACAAGAAGAGTCTGGAGTCCCGCTCTTCGTGTTTTGCAGGGTGAGGGTCAGCAACCCTGCCAGGGCCTGAGGAACCACCCTCTCAGGCAGTCATTCTACACTGGGCATCGCTTCTTGCCCTCCTGGGTACGGCTCTTCCTCCTTTGTCCACTGGGGCTGGGCCTGCTCATTCATTGCCAGGCCCCATCTGGGGCAGCCCTGGAAGAAGAGGATGCAGAGTTAACGAAGCTGCAGAGAAACAGTATCTACCCCCACTCCTGTGTTTGTTTGCTTGTTTGAGACAGAGTCTTGCTCTGTCGCCCAGGCTGGAGTACAATGGTGCGATCTCAGCTCACTGCATCCTCTGCCTCCCGGGTTCAAGCAATTCTTCTGCTTCAGCCTCCTGAGTAGCTGGGATTACAGGCATGTGCCACCACCCCCAGCTAATTTTTGTATTTTTAGTAGAGATGGGGTTTCTCCACGTTGGCCAGGCTGGCCTTGAAGTCCTGACCTCAAGTGATCTGCCTGCCTTGGTCTCCCAAAGTACTGGGATTACAGGTGTGAGCCACCGCACCCGGCCGCTCCCATGTTTTTGACTCAACAAGCCAAAGGAGTTGCACAGGTCATGACCAGGCCTTCCTTAAGGCTTTCGTGTCCGTTTCTAAGATCTGCTCACAGAGTGAGTGTCTGTGAGTGTTCAGTGAAGGAGAGGAAGGTGTGTATGTGTGTGTGTGTGTGTGTTTGGGAGGGAAGGAGAGCGGATGGGCTGAAATTATTGTCATCTTCAGAGTCCTTCAGAGCCTAGAGAGATGTGAGGTAGGTTCTCTTTCCTCCCAACCTGCTTGGCTCACTGGGTAAATGAAAGATAAAATGATAATTTCCAGAACTTCCTCTGGCAGTGTACGTGGGAGGTGGGTGAGGGTTGGTGGAATAAGTACAGCTTCTAAAATCTGGGATGGGCTCCCCAGGACTCTAGAGGTGAAAGGCAGCAGATCTGGTCCACATACAGGCAGGCTGGGGAAGTGGGGTGTTCTGCTGCCTAGGCTCTTCTGGGTGGGGTATTTCTTTGGTGTTTGTCAACTTCCCCATCATGGAGGCAGGAGTTCTTCTCCTTTCCCAACAGCCTGGCAGAGTTGCCCAGGACGAGGCAGTAGAGTCAAGAAGCCTGGGTCTGAGCTCCTCCGCTGTGCAGGTAAGACCTTCTGTGACCTGGCTCGGCCCCTTCACCTGGCTTCTCTTGTCACCACCCCACTTACCCGTTCCACACAAACCTTTTGGGTTGAAGTTACTGTGACATGCCACCCCTTCTAGTATCTCCTCCTCATTGTCTTCCAGAAAACTCCTACTTCTTCTTCAATGCTCGGCTTTAAGTTCAGTCGCCTCCTGCAGAAGAAAGCTTCTCTAAAACCTCCCTGCCTGGCTGACTAAGGGGCTGGCTTTATGCTCTTACAGTACTCAGACTTCCTACTGTCACAATTCTGACCACACCATGGGAAAAAGTCTCTAAGTAGAGACCTGTCTTGCCTCACGCCTGCAGTACAGGATGGGTGCCCAGTGAGTGTTGATTGTGTGACTCAGTCTCTGTGACTCCAGAACCCCTTTCCCCAGGAGCCTGGACATCACCCCTGCCATCGAGACTCCAAGCCATGGCTGTTCCCTCCATCTGGTGTGAGGAACCTATCTAGTTTCTCTCTCAGATCCTAGGGCCGTGGGGGCAAGTCCAGTCTTGGCTCAGAACCAAAGTTGGAAATGAAAAGGGGCCAGACCATGTCCCCTTCTTGAGCCTGGTCTGACTCCTGAGTGGAAGTCTGATTCCAGGTAGGTTTTTAGCTACAAGTGTC
The DNA here is from genome assembly GCA_963574635.1 of Cheracebus regulus. Classification (NCBI taxonomy): domain Eukaryota; kingdom Metazoa; phylum Chordata; class Mammalia; order Primates; family Pitheciidae; genus Cheracebus; species Cheracebus regulus. The sequence goes on along the minus strand of CAUYQU010101536.1, from coordinate 8,980 downwards.
AAAGAAATGCACAAACACTGAGCACCTACGATTGCTCAGGACTCTTCAAAGACTCTGAATGTCTTATTTCACATAACCCTCATAACAGGTATGTGAGATAAGCACTAATACTCTCTAGTTTGCAGATTAAGAGACTGAGGTCCTGAAGAGGTTAAAGAACTTGGCTCAAGTCACATAGCTGGTGAGCAGCAAGATACAGGAATCAACCCAAGTCCAGGGGCTGTGTGCCATCCACACTTCACATCTCTGCTCCCAGGTCTGTCTGGCCCAAGCCTACCCTGGGCCCCTGGAGGATCTGGGATATACCGACTGCCACAGCAGCAGGCTGTATGCCTGTTGTTGTCCCCTGGGGTGATGACTCCTTACCAGGCAGCCGCAGAAAGCCTGGAGCCATGTCTCCAGCCGCCATCCCGGCAGCTGCCTCTGAGTGGGGGCAGAGGGGCTCTTTGCCTGCCTCATCCTGCTTCCAGGATGCCAGGGCTCAGGAGGGGAGCAGCTGGAGGCAGGGTGCCCTTCCCTGAGCAGGAACGCAGCAAGCCTATTTACATTTCACTACTTCCCACTTTTCTCTGCAGCTATTTCTGAAGGTGGGAAAAACAACCGTGACTTAAAAGGCACAGAGGTTTTGTGTAGGGGTGTGTGTGCACTGACACGTAAAACTCAGGGTAAACAAACACACGTGCACATATACATGCACGCCTGCATACATGTGCAAGGGGAACCCAGCCACCCAAGCCAGTGTTTGGGGGTCAGGAAGCGGGGAGGGAATTTTGTGGTGTTCTAGGTGGGTGGAAAGGAAGTAGGGAACAAGCTGAGTCCCCGAGAGGTCCCTGTGGAACTGGATCTCTGGCCAGTAGTCCTGCCACACTTGCAGACCAGAGACCCCTGACTCCCACCTAGATCTGCTGTGAGAGAGCAGACCCACCAGCAAATAGATCAGGACCCAAATCTTGGCCCTGCCATTCACTACCTGGGCATCCTAGGCCGAGCTGCTTGACTTCTCTGAGCAACCATTTCCTTCTGTATTACATGATATTGTCATTAGAATTAAACGAGTGTGTCACACACGGAAAGAACGGGATGTTAATTCCCTTCCAGCTCGAGTCATCTCTCAGGGTTAGGAGGTGCTCCGGCTCTAGGACTTCCTAGGAGACAGCAGAAGTTGGTTCCTAGGACTCAATAAGTTAGCAAGTGCCATGCTAGCTGGGGAGGCAGGTTCAAAAACAAAAAACGACTAGGAGAGCCCAAGACATTTCACAAGTGGAGAGGGGTCTTCAGCTGGGCCCCAGCATCTCCCTGACCTTCAGATCCTATCTGAGTCCAGGTTCCCTTCTCCCTCAACACCTAAGCTCTGTGTCAGTGCTCAACTGTGCTGAGGGGATCAAAGAACCCTTTAAAAGTTAATTGAAACCCTCCAGGCACTTACCTTTCCCCTCCGCCCCAGGCTGCTGTCCCCTCCTTCCCTCCCCTGATTGGGCTGGGTGGATGGGGCAGAGCTTGTGGCTCCTGGGCCAAGAGCCCAGGGCTGGGCCTTAGGATCCAGAGAGGCAGTGACTTGATGACTCATGTTCACACTGTACCTCTGACCCCAAGGCTTGGCAAAGGCCCAGACAAGTCCACCCCCTCACTGCTGAGCAGGCAGCCCTTTCCAGGATGGAGCTCGGAGCTGCCCACTCACCTGCCATCACCATCTAAGGCTGCCTTGCACATGGCCCGCTCATGCAGGCTGATGAGCAGTTTCTACTGGGGAGCTGCAGAGAAAGCTAATTGTCTTTCATCTGTAATCTCCAGGGGTGATCAGGAGTTCACACTGTCATGTGTATACTTTCCCCAACTGGATTTCAAGCTGCTTGAGGCAGGGGCCATGTCTTACATGCTTTTTGTGTTCCCAGAGCACCAAGTGTAGGACTGAGCCTGTAGTGGGTGCTTGTGAGTGGCTATAGTGAAATGCGTAGAGAACATGCGTTGCATTTAATCCACCCAACAACCCTGTGTGTAGGCAAAGAAGGGATTATTTAGCCCCATTTTGCCAGGGAGGCAACTGAGAGTCAGAAACCTTAAGTGATTCATCAGAGGTTGCACAGCTTCTATGGCGTGGGGTCAAGATTCAAACCCAGGGTCTTTGAAGAGTCACCAGCCCAGCCCACGTGGATTAGCACCCGTTGTGAAGGAGCAGAGAGCAAGGCTGCCTCAGTTACAGATCCCTTCAGGGACAGCCCGGTCCCCAGCACCTCCGCCCCACCTGCCGCCTGCTGGGCCCTCCGCTCCTGTTCCTTGACTCCTGCCTAGAACAAGCCCCGTGGGGGACAGTGTGGGGAAGGACACTGCTTCTGTGTGAGTGTGGCTGGGCCTGGAACCACAGGGACAAACAGAGCCAGCTGCTGCACACAGACCTCAGCCTGCCTTCTGAATGGGGGCCGGGGGCTGCTTTTTGTGCAGTGACTGCTGGCCAGCGGTGGGGTTCAGGGACAGGAGGCAAAACACCCCAGAGCCGTATTCCAAGAAGCTGGATTGGTTGCCCACTCCAAGGGCAAGTTTTCCTCTTGGAAGGGCTGGTGCTGCAAATGCTATCAGGCCTATGTCCTCCAAGCTGTTTCTCTGGATTTAGCAGAAACTGTGGAATTAACCCGTTACGCCCCTCGTTAAACTAAGACCTTTGGCAAAGCTCTGAAGAAAGAGTTTTGGAGATGCTGTTGCTGCTTTCTCCCTTGTCTCCTTCTCCAGCTCCAGCCCCAGCACAGCCCCAGTGCTCCTGCCTGGTATTGGTGGATGCAGAGTCTCTCTCTCTCCTCTCCTCTTCCCTCCTCTCCCTGGCGGTTCTCTGCCCAGCCCCACCCCAGGAGCCGAGGGTCCAGAGGGAGGGTGGCAGGCGGTGATCGATTGCCTGGCCTTGGCTGCTTCAGTGCCAGGACCCCCCTCTCCCTGCAAAGCTGCGGAGACAGATGGGCTGTGTAATTGAGTGTAGCATTGATAAACTCCAGCCTCCTCACCAGCAGATAAGCGCTGGGTGAGAGGGCTGCTGAGGGCGAGGAAGGCAGTCCTCCATCTGCATACCTGGCCTCCAGCTCCTCCTGGGAGGTGAGCCTGGCCCCTCACTCCCACTTCCCATTTAATCGCACCCAACCAGAACCTCAGAGCTGAAGGAGACCTCAGCCTCAGCGTTTATCTGCTCTTCCAGAGTCTGAATTCCATGAATAACTTATGTGAAGGAGGAGTGGTGGAGGCTGAGCCTGGCTCTGCTGCTCGCTGCGTGACCTTGGGCAAAGTACTTAACCTTTCAAGCCTCCCATGCCCGAGCTGGGAAATGGGGATAATGCCTGCACTCCTTTTGGAATGGCAGTGAGGAGCACATGATGTAAGGTGCGTGAAGTGCCTATTCCTTCCCTCCATTCCTCCCAGCACTGTGGCTTCTCCTTCCATCTTATAATGTATTGGGTTGGCGCGAGAGTAATTGTGGTTTTGGCCATGACTTTTAATGACCAAAACCTCAATTACTTTGGTGCCAACCTAATACTTCTCATCTCTCAACTTTTAAAATAAACTTTAAAAAAATTGTTGAGGTATATCGTATGTACAGGAGAGTACATAAAGGTCCTTGATCCCAACATGCATAGATACAAGCACAACCACCACCCAAAACAAGACATACACATTCCCAGCACTCCAGAAGTTTCCTGTGTGCCCCCTCCCACTCAATATCCAGCCCCCACCTGCAGCTAGCCACTGTCCCGACTTCTATTACCGCCAAGCAGTTTCCTTTGGAAACCCCAGAATTCCCCTTCCTTTTCCATGACAAGTTGAGACTGGGGTCTTTGGAATTAGGTTACTCTGGTGTTAGGGAACTTTAAATCCACTTCATTCCTCCTCCTAGTTCAAAGGGGCTATAGCTTCTCAGAGTCTCATGTTTAACCAGTGATCTCTAGGAAGAAAGGCTGATTCCTCTCTCTTGTTTCAGAGTTCCCACATCTAAAAATTGCTGTCAGCCTTGGGGCCCAGCTGTGGCCAGCACCCTCGTGGCCTGGGCCTTGGAGTGCCATGCTGCCTTGAGGGAGGATGATGCGGATGACCTCCTGGCCTCTGTACCCCTGAGGACTTCTCATCACAGAGTTCTGGGGCATAGGCAAGAAGATGGATTGGGGGTGGCCAGGGAAGGGCCTGACCTGAACTCCTAACCATCCATCCCCTGGGCCATTGTGCTGGGCGGTCTCAGAGGCTCCTCCCATTCTGCTTGTCCTACATGCCACATCTCCTCCCACCACCTGGCTGTGCTGCACTGGTCCTACTGCTGTCAGCACCACCATCCACCAAAGGCTGGAAATGCCTGTCCTCTTCATCTGCCCTCTCCCACCTCACACCCCCTGAAAAATGCTCACACTGCTTTCACTTCTCTTTTCACTTCTGGCCTTGTCATATACAATGGCCTCTTTTGGGCTCTCCTGCTCACCTGAGAGAGCCTCGCTTTGCCTCACTGTCTCTCATTCCCAGACACGCTGCACTCTGGCTATTTTTCCTTCCACATCTTGGGCCTCTCACCCTGCCTGCCATGCGATTCCCCAACTTCAACCATGCAACTCCTCTTCAGCAGTGAAAACCCATCCCAAATGCCCTCTCCTCTGTGATGCTTTCCCTTAGAGAAGGATGGCTCCTCCCACAGCTGCCCCCGAGACTCTTTGAACAAACCACAGTGGCAACTTCCTCACTGTTAGGCCGTGAGTTGTCTTCCCAACCAGGCAGAGAGCTCCTTGAGGAAAGGATGGTTATGGAGTTTTGTGTCCCTAGAGCCTAGTACCGTGCACTTTCCCTTGCAGGCCTAAAGGGTGCTCTGCCGTGAACTGTCAATCACAACCCATTAGTAGGTCATGAAAACAATTTAATGAGGGCCATGATCTGCATTTAAAAAATGAATAGAGGCCGGGCACGGTGGCTCATGCCTGTAATTCCAGCACTTTGGGAGGCCAAGGTGGGCGTATCACGAGGTCAGGAGATTGAGACCATCCTGGCCAACATGGTAAAACCCTGTCTCTACTAAAAAAAAAAAAATACAAAATTTAGCTGGGTGTGGTGGTGTGTGTCTGTAGTCCCAGCTACTCGGGAGGCTGAGGCAAGGGAATTACTTGAACCCTGGAGGCGGAGGTTGCAGTGAGCCAAGATCGCACCATTGTACTCCAGCCTGGTGACAGAGCAAGACTCTGTCTCCAAAAAAAAAAAAAAAAAAAAAAATGAATAGAGGCAAGTCGTGATGGCTCACACCTGTAATCTCAGCACTTTGGTAGGTCAAGGCAGGTAGATCACCTGAGGTCGGGAGTTTGAGACCAATCTGACCAACATGGAAAAACCCTGTCTCTACTAAAAATACAAAATTAGCCTGGCGTGGTGGTACATGCCTCAGGAAGCTGAGGCAAGAGAATTGCTTGAACCCAGGAGGCGGAGGTTGCGGTGAGCCGAGATCACGCCATTGCAGTTCAGCCTGGGCAACAAGAGCAAGATTCCGTCTCAAAAGAAAAAAAAAGAATACAAAATAGAAAATATCACCCTGCATTTTATGCAGCCAGACTAACCATTGTTTTTCGATGGTTCCCCCCCCCCCCCCCCCCGCCCACCCATTTTATATATACCCATTTGTGCACTGGGATGTGATACAAGGCTTTTTTTTTTTTTTTTGCCTTTGGCTGTAGATATAAAAGCTTGAAAACCATTACTCTGAGAATCTCTCTTTTGGGAAAATGAGTCCCTTCAACTCTGGTTGACGCCACTGGGATGATAACAGAAAGCATAGTCTCAGAGGAAAGATGCGGCAGTCCTGAGTGTCTCCACGTGCCAGGACTTCTATTTGCTGGCCACTTGGTATTCCTCCTCCCATCCTTCTGTGAGGGAGGCACTTTTCAGATGAGAAACCTAAGCTTCATGAAGCTGAGGGTCCGGACTGAAGTCCCACAGCGAGCGTGTGGAGGAGCCAGGATCCGAACCCCATTGCCAGCCCTTGCCAGTTCCATGATTCTGGGGCCAGCACTCACCTGACCTCCAGGGCTGTCATGGTGGGAACAGACTGGAAGGCATCTACTGGGCAAAGGTGAGGCTTCTTTGTTCACACGTGCCCTCCCTTCCTCTCTGGAATGAGAGGGGTCAGGGTTCCAGGAAACCCCCCTTGCTGGGCCTGGGAGGGGAGGGACTGTCCCCAGGCAGGAATCCCTGTCTTCCCAGGTCTCCTGGCTGGTCCAAGCAGAGAGTGTTAGAGCTCTGCCGCCTGGAAGGGAGCCTGCCTCGTTATTTCTTAATTAGGAGTAGAGGGTGCCAGTAGGTAGCACACAGAGTCCTTGCTGTCTGCTTGCACTGAACCAGAAAAGGCTGCAGGGGAGCAGAGCCAGCCTGCGGGGGGCATGGAGGCAGCTCCAGGCTGCGTCTCACTGCTGCCCGCTGCCAGGCTTCTGCTGATCCCCAGAAAAGCCTTTTCTGATCCCCTGCACCCATTTCCTGGGCTCCCATGGTGCCCTAGTGTGCCTCCATCCTAAATCGGCTGGCTGGCTGTCTCCCCAATCAGACTGTGAGCTCCTCCAGGGCAGGAGCTGTGCTCCAAGTTGCCAGTTCTTCCAACAATCTGGACACAGTGGTAGCTCAGAGAATATCGGGAGAAGGAAAGAAAGGCAAGGCAGGCAAAGCAAGTGGAGAGTGAAGGGCTGGCTTCTCAGAGCTCAGGTGGCTCCACAGCCTTCGGGGTGGGCAGTGTCTGGGCTCAGATCCCCTGCCTCCTTTCTTCTTGACAGGAAAGAGACAAGTATCACCCCAGAGCCTGCCTTCCCTGGGCAATACCCCGGCCACTCCAGGAATGGCCTCTTTAGCCCTTCCTTGGTCACTGGCTCCAGGTGAAGAGGGCACTTTTCTCTGACTCAAGTTCTTGCCTCTGGATTTGCCATGCTCCTATGACAGCCTTCGCCCTTCTGAAGCTCTCTCGGGCTCTCCCTCTGGAAATCTCGCGGGTTCCACTGATCTCTGTGAGAGCGTAGGTAAGTGGTTCAACTGCAGGCTTTAGAGACGGTGCGGTACCAGAGACCTGCACTGGCTGTGTGATCCTGAGCCTCTTCATTGAGATTCTCATCTGCAAGATGGAGAGAGACCTGCCTTATAGCGAGGGGGAATCTGGAAAAGATGTCTAGAGAGTGCCTGGTGCTCATTAGAGTCTCTTTCCCTTTTTATCCACTTCCATTTGTTGGAGGCACATTTCCCTGGCTGGGCTTCAAGACCACCTTTGTACCAGGCCAGCATCAGGCTGGCCCATCAGGGAACTCAGTCTCTAAGGCAGGCAGCCTCTTCCTTGCCACCTTCCTAGTGCGGGCAACACTCCTTCCTAACAGAGCTGCCCTGTCCGATGTCAGCTATAAACACTCCCTGGAGTCTTCAACCTGGGATGTAGTTCCGGTCTTCAGGACGGCCCTAGGACTCAGTTCGTTTAAAGATCACTGGTGTTGGACACAACTCTCACCCAATAACCAACTCAGCTCCAGCTCCTCCTGGCTTAGGGGAGCAGCTCCTCTGCTTCCCGACATGCTCTCCAGAAGGGTCGAAAGTGCCCCTCCCAGAAGAGTTCTAAATGTCGCAGCTGATGGCCTCCCACAGATGTTCCATGCTGGCCACAGTTGCTAGCCTCAGAAGGACAGCCAAGCCCAGTGCTGACCCACGAGCTTCTCCGCCTCTCTGCGTCAGGAGTCAGGTGGGGGCACTGAACAGACCCCGTAGCATTCTTCAAAGGCTCCTCCAGCAGCCTGGGCCCCAGCACATCCCTTTAGCCCCAGTGGATCCCTGGGACAGAGGCAAGGGCAGGGGGAAGGGGAGGGAAGACTCAAGAGTGATACAAGCGATAGTCTCTCCTGTCCCATGAGTCTGCACATGCAGGGACCTTGCCCACAAGTCCCCTTCCTCACCTGCATATCTGGGAAATTCCTTTCCATCTCTGAAGTCACAGTTTATATTGCACCCCTATGTGGTCTTCCCTGACGGCCAGACTCCACCACCCACTCAAAATAATCAGTCTCTTGCTCCTTCCTCCACCCTCAAGGATCCACATCCACAAAGAAAATGTCCTGCATATACACTGATGTGGTTTGGCTGTGTCTCCACACAAATCTCTTCTTGAATTGTACTCCCGTAATTTCCACGTGTTGTGGAAGGAACCCATGGGAGATAGTTTGAATCCTGGGGTGGTTTCCCCCATACTGTTTTCATGGTAGTGAATAAGTCTCATGAGATCTGATGCTTTTATCAGGGGTTTCCGCATTTGCACCTTGCTCATTTTCTCTAGCCACCGCCATGTAAGAAGTGCCTTTCACCTCCCGCCATGATTCTGAGGCCTCCCCAGCCATGTGGAACTGTAAGTCTAATTAAACCTCTTTTTCCTCCCAGTCTCGGGTATGTCTTTATCAGCAGTGTGAAAACAGGCTCATACATACACCATGGAATACTACACAGCCATCAAAAGAACAAGATCAAAAGAACGAAATCATGGCCTTTGCAGCAGTGTGGATGGAGCTGGAGGCCATGATCCTAAGCAAATTCACACAGGAACAGAAAACCAAATATCACATGTTCTCATTTATAAATGGCAGTTAAGTATTGAGCAGACATGGACATAAATATAGGAACAGCAGACACTGTGGACTACTAGAGGCTGTGTGTGGTTAAAAACCTACATCTCAGGTATATACTCACTACCAGGGCGACAGGAGCCATACTACAAACCCCAGCATCATGCAGTATTCCAGAGTAACAAATCTGAGCAGGGACTCCCTGTATATAAAAGTTGAAATAGAGAGAGATCCAAGATGGCCGATTAGCAACAGCTCAGGAATGTAGCTCCCAGTGAAAGCGCAGAGAACGAGTGGATGCCGCACTTCCCGACGAATTTTTGTTGCCCACAGACCGGGAGATTCCCGGCAGAGGAGCCACACGGGTCGCCAGCGCGACTCGTTTGGCCGGCGCGGCTGTTTTG
>CAUYQU010101532.1:0-10397 GCA_963574635.1 Cheracebus regulus | reverse complement strand
TAACAACTATTTACCACAATTATTGGCATAAAAGAGGTTTTTAATACGCATTTTTAGACTGTATTCTAGCCTGGGCAATAAAACAAGAATCCCATTCTCTCTCCTTCTTTCTCTTCCTCTTTCTATCTTTCATTCTTTTTTCTTTCTTTTGCTGTTTCTTTCTCCTTTTCTCTCTTTGTCTAAAATCTCTTCCTGTTTCTCTTTCATTTTTTTCTTTCTTTTGCTGTTTCTTTCTCCTTTTCTCTTTTTCTAAAATCTCTTCCTCTTTCTTTCTCTTTCATTCTTTTTTTCTTTCTTTTGCTGTTTCTTTCTTTCTCCTTTTCACTTTTTCTAAAATCTCTTCCTCTTTCTTTCTCTCTTTCATTCTTTAAAAAAAAAACAACTATTTACATAACATTTACATTTATTAGGCATTATAAATAGTCTAGAGATGATTTAAGCTACTTGGGAAGATGTATGTAGGCTGTGTGCAAATACTACACTGTCTTTTATTAAGGGGCTTGATCATCTGTGGATTTTGATATCAGAGAGTTGTCCTGGAACCAATTCCCCATGGATACTGAGGGATGATTGTATATCCAAGAACATATGTTTATGGAGATATCTCATCTTTTCTTAGATCAATTTTAAGGAAATATTGGGGTCAAAAGATATACACATTATAATGTTAATATAATATTTTTAAATGATAAAATTATTTTATGGGAAAAGATATAACAACAGAGATTTAAAAATAGCTTATATATCTAATGATACATATTAATTATCAAAAAATACAGAGAAACATAAGGGAGAAAATGAAAATACCTTTTATAATTCTATCAGCCAGATATAATTGCTGGTGATATTTTGGTATAATTTGATCAGAGTTATATATATATAACTTTTTTCTTTCTTTTTGAGATAGAGTTTTCCTCTTGTTGCCAGGCTGGAATGCAACGGTATGATCTTGGCTCACCACAACCTTTGCCTCCTGGGTTCAAGCGATTCTCCTGCCTCAGCCTCCCAAGTAGCTGGGATCACAGGCATGTGCCACCGCACCTGGCTAATTTTGTATTTTTAGTAGAGATGGGGTTTCTCGATGTTGGTCAGGCTGGTCCTCCTGAACTCCCGACCTCAGGTGATCTGCCCACCTTGGCCTCCCAAAGTGCTGAGATTACAGGTGTGAGCCACTGTGCCCAGCTGTATATAACTTTTGAACAAAATTTGGATCATTCGATATACATATACATATGTATATATGTATACACACATATATGACACACATACATATGTATACACACAAATACATACACATATAACATTTTGAATTCATCTTATTTCTTATTAATATTGGTAGACATTCTGGAGCTTTTTAAAGAAATATATCCCTGTGGTTGCCACAAATGGAACACCACCTCAGATTGGCTTAAACCATAAGAAAATGTATTCTTTCTTCTAACTGAGAATCCAGGGGAAGGATTTCCTTTTCATGTTAGAGTTAGATGCTCCTTAGTGCTATCAAGGACCAGTTTCTGTCACTCTTCTCTGTTGTCCTTGGCTTTGGCTTCCTCCTAAGGCTGATTCCACTGTAGTTGCAACTTAACCTCCAGAGGCAATCTGCGCTACCAGATTCCTTGCTCAAGCCAGCAGAGAGAGTACCTCTTGCTCAACCATGGGCTGTATGTCCTACCCTTTATGCACACTTTTGAACATAATGGTTGCTAGGGATTTATTGGCTCGGATCACTGTTTCCCAAACTTCCCTGATGACAAAGGAAGACCTGCAGTTCTTGCTAAAAATAATATAGCATCTGGCCTGCCTGCTGGAGATTATAATTCAGTGCATCTGGGAAGGGGCCTGGGATTTGAATTTTTAACAAGTACCTTGAGTGATTATTGTCATTAGAGGGTTTGGGATTTACCATAGTGGAATGGATATTGGTGAGTTACATGCACTGTCCACCACAGAGCTGAGGTCTTTGTTGGCTCTGCGTTTCCAACCAGGAGACAGTTCTTGGGTAGCATTTGTTTACTTATTTAAAACTGAATTAGTTTTACATAATTTAAATGTGTTGGCTTTTCACATTCTACCATTTACTATCATTTATAGGTTACTTTTTGCAAACACAATTTAACGAGGACAGGGTGGGTGGCAAAAAATTACATTAGAATATTTTTTTGTGGGAAAAGTCTCTAATAAGAACAAATTGAGAATATTTACAAGTGAAAAACCTCATCTTGAGTGATTTGAATGATATGAAATCCTGATGTATATCAGATATCATATCATCATCCACATTGGAGTCATAAAGAACACAACTGGTTACTGGAGTTGCCAACTGTGAAATTGCTTTTGCAACTTAACTAAGTAGAAGTTGGAATTCTCAAGTTTTTTTTCTTTCAGAAAAGGATATTCTTGTAAAAATGTTACTTGCCTTTAGAAAAAAAATTGGAACAATTAAGTACGACGTCAAGGGACTCTTGACTTTTGAATATATAGTTTGTTGTTCTTAAAAAGGTATGTGTAAATGATAATCTTGACTTCTTTATTAGCGCCTAAAATAACTATACTTTCCACTTTAACAATCACCCTAGAGCTGCAGCTTTGGAACAGTTCAAGTCTCTCGGTGCTGAGCCCTTGGAGGTGGACTTGAAGGAATCTGGTGAGGGACAAGGAGGATATGCAAAAGAGATGTCCAAAGAATTCATTGAAGCTGAAATGAAACTCTTTGCTCAACAATGCAAGGAGGTAGACATCCTTATCAGCACAGCACTTATTCCAGGTATGCCATTAAGTAAATGGTTATTTTAAGAGCACTCTTACTCATTTTTTTTTTTTAAAACGAGAGTGAATAATTGCTTAACATTAGAATTTTCTTAAGGAAGGACCTAGTACTTTCTATTATAAAAGTACTAGAAAATGAGAAAACATATCACAAAAATCACAGTCATTAATAATTTTCTTCAAGTATTTTTTCTGTGAATTTTTTTAGTTTTTTGAGATGGTGTCTCACTCTTATCGCCCAGGCTGGAGTGCAGTGGCACGATCTCGGCTCATTGCAACCTGTGCCTCCTGGGTTCAAGCGATTCACCTGCCTCAGCCTCCCAAGTAGCTGGGATTACAGGCACCCACCACCATGCCTGGCTAATTTTTGTATTTTTAGTAGAGTTGGGGTTTTGCCATATTGGCCAGGCTGGTCTCGAACTCCTGACCTCAGGTGATCCACCCGCCTTGGCCTCCCAAAGTGCTGGGATTACAGGCGTGAGCCACTGCCCCCAGCCCTTCTGTAAAATTTAATATAACTTCATAGATTACTGTATGTACAATATTTTTTTTTGTGAAGAATAAAACACCATTCATTTAGAAAAGATTATTATTTTCTGTTCAATTTTCTTTTATTTCAGTAGCTTTTGGGGAGCAGGTGGTGTTTGGCTGCATGGAAAAGTTCTTTAGTGGTGATTTCTGAGATTTTGGTGCACCCGTCACCTGAGCAGTGTACACTGTGCCCAGTGTGTAGTCTTTTATCCCTCACCCCTTTTCCACCCTTAAGCCCTGAGTCCCCAAAGACCATTATATCATTCTTATGTCTTTGTATCCTGATAGCTTATGTCCACTTTTAACAATGTTTGATTTTTCATTCCTGAGTTATTCTACTTAGAATAATGGTCTCCAGCTCCATTCAGGTTGCTGTGAATGCTATGATTTTGTTCTTTATTATGGCTGAGTAGTATTCCATGGTGTGTGTGTGTGTGTGTGTGTGTGTATGTTTATACACTTGCTGGTTGATGGGCATTTAGGCTGGTTTCATATTTTTGCAGTTGCAAATTGTGCGATATAAATATGTTTGCAAGTGTCTTTTTAATATAATGACTTATTTTCTTCTGGGTAGATACCCAGTAGTGAGATTGGTGAATCAAATGGTAGTTCTACTTTAGTTCTTTAAGGAATCTCCAATACTGTTTTCCATAGTGATTGTATTAGTTTACATTCCTACCAGCAGTGTAAAAATGTTCTCTTTTCACTACATCCATGCCAACATCTGTTATTTTTTGAGTTTTAAATTATGGCCATTCTTGCAGGGGTAAGGTGGTATCTCATTGTAGTTTTGATTTGCAATTTCGTGATAATTAGTGATGTTGAGCATTTTCTTCATATGTTCATTGGCCCATTTGTATACCTTCTTTTGAGAATTGTCCATTCATGTCCTTTGTCCACTTTTTGATAGGATTATTTATTCTTTTCTTGCTGATTTGTTTGAATTCCTTATAGATTCTGGATATCAGTCATTTGTTAGATGCGTAGTTTGTGAAAAATTTCTCCCATCAGTGGGTTGTCTGTTTACTCTGATTATTTCTTTTGCTGTACAGAAGCTTTTTAGTTTAACTCAGTGACATCTATTTATCTTGGCTTTTGTCGCATTTGCTTTTGGGTCCTTGGTAATGAACTCTTTGCCCAAGCCAGTGTTTAAAAGAGTTTTTCCAATGTTACATTCTAGAATTTGTATGGTTTCAGGTCTTAGATTTACGTCTTTAAGGACTCATCTTTGAGTTGATTTCTGTGTAAGGTGAGGGTGAGGATCCAGCTTCATTCTTCTGCATGTGGCTTGCCAATCATCCTGGCACCATTTGTTGATGTATGTACAAGTTATATTCACAAGCAGTTTCCTTTGCTCAAATTCTTGATAAATTGATTGTTAATTTATTTACACTTTCTTTGTTAAGATACTACCTTCTCCTTGTCGGAAATTCAAACAGTAGTGATAAATAAGAAAAAATTGCAGATCATCTGAAGTTCTACCAAAGAGATGACTCTTATTAATATTTTGATAATTTTTTCCATATATGTGAGAGACAGATGGGAACTTTGTATGTATATGTATTAATGGATAATTTTTACTTATGGAAATGACCCTTTGTCAGTTTTAAATTATTTCTTTTGACATGTTTTCAGCCAAATTGTGAGCTCTTTGATGGTAGGAATTACTTTCTAGTCCCGTTACGAATCTCCTTCTAAATAGTATTTTGTACTCAGTGCATGACTGATGTCAAACTGCAAGCATTTATTAATCAGTAAGCAGCAGCTTGATCTAGCAAGATTTGGGAGTGAAGAAGCTCTCCACCTTTTATACTCTTACCTCTTCTCTTCACCTATCCTTTCCTTTTGTTATAGAATAATGAATACCATGTTGACTCTAATTTTTTCCTTGCTGAAAGAAAGTGGGCCATATAATGAGAGCTTGAAGGGTTCGTGGTTGCTTATGTTAGATCCTAGTGAAGGAGCCTCACTTGCTCTGAGGTACTGTGGATAATTAGAATTTGCTTTGTCAGGAGGCTATTAAAGAGGAGAAACTTTCCTCTGGCACCTGCCCTGACAACAAAAAGCCTGGCTAATATAAACCCAAGGACAAAGAATTGATTGGCATCAGATCTGTGAGCTCGTGGGGGAAAACAAGCCTCCCAAGTGTGTTTTTCTTTTTCTTTCTGTCCTCTGTTAACCCAGGTGATAGGTGAACTTGTCTCTCCAAATACCTGCATCCCACCAGGGCGGCTAGATGAAGCAGACAGGCAGGAGGGTGATATGGGGGTCTCAGCAGGGCTCAGCCAGTGGGAGCATCTGTAAGTGTAGAAATGAGGCCTGTGGTTGATTCCTGGAGGTGCATGCAGATCAGACAAGCCACGGATCCAGAATAGCGTTTGTGAAATCTGTCGGTGAAGACAGAACTCATGCACAAGCAGTGTCAGGAGAGCACTTGAAGATTCATCCTTTCCTTATGTGGCAGTGGCTCCTGGCTCAGCTGTTTCACAAGTGGCTCTGAGGAAGAAATGGGGTGACCTATGCTGCAGCCACCATCTGACCTCTGAGAGGCATTGGGGAGAAGTTATGAGAGGATTAGATGTAACAAGTGGCCAGTAGAGGGTGCTAAAACATTTACTCATGGAGTAAGCCATGTGGATAGGAAGCTAGTTTTAGTCAACTCATACTCTAAAGAACTAGGGATAATCTGAACAGAGTATATAGATTTATTATTGATTACAAAGCTAGATGTAGGTGATAGTACTCAAGATTTATTTTATAAACACATGCTGATATTCAGGGCCTTCCCCTCTCCCCATAATATTTTATTTTTTATAAGGAGCTTATAGTCAGTGTACTTTAGTAAAAGATCAAGACTGTATGACAATCTTGAAGACTAGTTGAAGAAGTTTTACTAATCTGTTCCATTAAGCCTTCCTTGTTTACTGAAGCCATGACCTTCACATTAAACTTTCAGAAAGTTCTTGATCAGTACCTCAGCTCACCCTCAAGGGCCTTTACTTTCTTTTGAAAAAAAAAAAAAAAAAGTTAATTAGAATATTATATGGAAAAAGGTGATTTTTCTAAAGATCTTTCCCATCTCTAGCACTGAAAATGGAAAGCATGAGCATTTAACGAAAATGACTGAAAGAGTACATAAAGATACAAATGCCTTTTGGGAAACAATGTCCTTGGGATTATACCTTTACTGGTTTATGTCCTGAGCCTTTGCCTGGGTCCCCTGATGGTGTATCTGACTCTTGAATGACTCTTGGAGCAGAAATTGTTCTGCAGTTTTCCTTGAGTGGATTCAAAGGGGATTAAGTCAAATGTCAGAAATTCTCTAAGCTAAGATTTATAGACTGAGATCCCTGGAAGCCTGGACTGAAGACCTGGCGTGGATAAGAATGTTGAGAGGCACACACAGGTAAGTAGTTTCAGGGAGCAACTTTATGGAGTTGGTACATTTTTATTGTCCTAGGTATACATCACTTGGTGGCCTTGAAAAAACAATGATTGTACTTATGTAGATTGTATGTGGAATGAGATAGTTCTGTAGCTAGTTGTTATGCCTGATATCTTACATCATCATCTCAACCCCCTATTGGGTTGAGCGATAGGTTAAAGGTGAGAATTTCACTGAATGCAGGTAACTTGAGGATGGGGCCAAGTTGACAGTCCTGCTTTGTGGTGCTGTGCACACAAAGGAAAGCTCTCTACTTTCCTGTCCAGCTCCTTGACCTTTGGGGCTACCATTAAAAAGTAAGGCAGCCCTGCTCCCTGGTAATGTTCAGGCTGTGCTCATAATCTTTTCTGCTAAGCTTTTTGAGACACAAGATTTTTTAGCATCCCTAATGATCTGAAACCCTTTTAGAGAGACTTGTCATAGACATAGAATAATAATCAGGAAGGGACTGAATCAGGTTGAAAATCTGGTAAGTAAGTTAGGGAGGGGAGTATGGTGTGGGGTGAGAAGGAATCATGGTGTCTTTGCACTGACTGTGTCTTGGGCAAATTTCACCTAAGTTCCAATGAGAATGAAGAGAACTATGGAGCACACGCTAAGTTTAACCTGACAGAAACCACATTTTCCATTTAAAATCTTTCTTGATGACCACTTAATTAAAAAATCATGAGCATCTTAAAGTCCTATAGCTTCCCAGCTCTGCCTTTTTCCACCTCAGGTCTAGCCCTTGTTAATTTAGGGGAACCATAGCTTCTCTAAGGCCTGAGTTTTTGTTTAGCAATGATGACAGTAGCTTGGACGACTTGGGTTCCTGGCATCTTTAGATGAAGCAAGCCATCTAAATTGATCAGAGTTGGATCATAGTCTCCCATTCCTCAATTGCCTATGCTATGAAGTTTGCATTCCTTGGAGGTATTTCTTGGCTTTCATTTTCTGGTCCTGATTTAGCTTTTGTGTCTCGTGTTAAACTAATGTCTTGCTTTCTTGGCCTGATTTCAGCCATGTTGACTGCTATTAATCTCCTTAAATGGGCCAAGATACTTTTATGCCTTTGCACATATTGCTCCTTCTCTTTGGAGTGCTATCCTTGTCCTTCTCTGCTTTTTGAAATTGTACTCAATTTAATTACCACATCCACTATAGTTTCTATTGTCTCCTGCTCAGCAGTAGTATTCTTTGTTCTGCACTCAAAGCACTTTGCTTGTGCTTCCTATTACAGCAGTGATTAGTCCCATCACTCCTCAGTTATCTTGTGTCCCTGTGAGTGTAGCAGGGATCTTTGATTTATGCCAGTGCTTGGCATAGTACTTTGTACACAATGGTGGCTTAGCAAATGTTGCCAAACTAGTAATTCTGAATTAGTAATTCATGAACTAATAATTCTGGATCCTTCCTTAGGTCTTGGTTGGTACAGTTCCTTTCATTTTTTCAGTGCTATCCACCAATTCTGATAAAACACTGTTGATTCACTTTTGGATAGGAACATTGCAGAGGCTAATCTAAGCCTGGGAACTTAACGTTCTTAAATTATTCAAAACTGGGACACATGCCCAGTCTGCAGTTTGAGGTGTTTGGCTAGCTAGACCTCTCAGGAGCTAGAATTAGGAGCTAGTGGAAGGGCTGTTTAGGAATTAGAAAGTGTCCTATCGGGAACATATTCATTGCTTGATAGTAAATTAAAATACCTTACACCTTACGTACCTGTGTCTTTTTTTAGGCACAATCAAGATTAGGGTGACAATACTTTTTTTTTTTTAATCTATACTTGTTAGGATCTATAAAATATATCTCTTAAAGGGTGTGGACTTTTGTGGTGATTTTTCATGTCTCTGGAGAATTGTGTGGGAGGTGTTTTCCTCTAATATACAAGGTCCTGACATATATGGAATCTGAGATGTTGCAGTCTCCTGGAAAATCAACATTTGTTCTCCATTTGTCTTGTTGAATTTATCTTTCCTATGGAGTGGAAATATAGTGCAAAAGAATGACTTTCATGATTATTGTTAAACTTGTGAGTTCAGACAAGGGAATAATTGATACAAGAATAATTGATACTCTCCAGTTGTATAATTCCACAAAGAAAATATTGTTTTGATGACTATCTAAAGTTTTTCTCAAAAGTAAGGATTTATTATTCTTTCTCTTATTCTGTATGCATTATGATCTTAAAGAACAAAACTGTCTGCAAGATCAGTGATTCCCAACTCTTTTAGAATTATATTACTTTTTGTTTTTTTTTTACTATCTGATTCATGTTCTATAATTCCTTCCCTTCAATGTATTTTGTGATTATATAGACTTTTGTAATATTGTTCTATAAAGTTTCATTTGTTTCGAGAATATTGAAGACATTTTGAAGAACAGAGAGATACTTAAGTGTTGCGACATCTAGGGATGGTAACCGACAGGCTGTCTATACACCTCTTCATAGCTTTCCATGAAGACAGGGCATCTTGTCATCAAGTGGAGGATGCCAAAATGGTGACATTTTCCATTGTCATTTATCAGTCTTGATTTCTTAGGGTGTATTTGAGCACACTTTGTGAGTGATTGGGCCAAATTTAACAAACGTTCTGTTAGGAAAATTTATAACATAGTTATACTTTGGTTTGGTTTGTTATTTCTCCGGAAGTATGTTGCAATGTTGGTATGCATTATGCTGTCCTTCCTGGCTTTCCCTGGGTTGTAGAGGATTGGGAGGCTGAGGCCCTTTCTGGCAAAGCAGCACAAATAGTGTTACTGCTAATGTACTACCATACATGTTTCTGTATCTCCTTCCTTCCATTTTCCCTATTCAGTATTAGTTAGGTTGGTCTAGCCCTAAATCTATGATTTTTCCTGTAACAGATTAATCCAACAATGTATAATGGCTTTGATGTTACAGAAATTTACATCTTGCTTAGTAATAGTAGGTTCACACATTGGTGGGCATCTCTTTTTCACATGGTCATCTAGGGATTCGGGTTATGACAGCATTGCCATCATCATTATGAGGCTATGAAGGTTGCTCTGGCACTCTCTCTATTTCAGCTAGCTAGGGGGAAGGGGGATGGAGGAGTGTGGATGGAAGGCCAGGAAGTGGCACACATCACTCCTGCTTTGTGTTCTTTTGCTAGTCACATGGCCAAACCTAACTACGAAGGAAGCTGAGAGTTGTCTAGCTCTGTGTCCAGGAATAAGAGAACATAGTATTAGTGTGCTAGGGCTGCGATAACAAAATACCACCGGCCTAGTGGCTTAACCAACAGAAATTTATTTTCCCACAGTTTTGGAGGATAGAAGTTTAAGGTCAGTGTGTCAGTGGGTTTAGTTTTTCTGAGCCTCTCTGCTTGGCTTGTGGATGGCTGCCCTCTTTTTTTTTTTTTTTTTTTTTAGAAAAAGAGAAAAGGAGAAAGAAAGAAACAGCAAAAGAAAGAAAAAAAGAATGAAAGAGAAAGAGGAAGAGATTTTAGAAAAAGAGAAAAGGAGAAAGAAAGAAACTGCAAAAGAAAGAAAATGAAAGAGAAAGAGGAAGAGATTTTAGAAAAAGAGAGAAAAGGAGAAAGAAAGAAACAGCAAAAGAAAGAAAAAAAGAATGAAAGAAAGAGGAAGAGAAAGAGGGAGAGAGAATGAGATTCTTGTTTTATTGCCCAGGCTAGAATACAGTCTAAAAATG
>CAUYQU010101528.1:0-16347 GCA_963574635.1 Cheracebus regulus | reverse complement strand
CAATTATTGGCATAAAAGAGGTTTTTAATACCCATTTTTAGGCTGTATTCTAGCCTGGGCAATAAAACAAGAATCCCATTCTCTCTCCCTCTTTCTCTTCCTCTTTCTTTCTCTCTTTCATTCTTTTTTTTTCTTTCTTTTTCTGTTTCTTTCTCTCTCCTTTTCTCTCTTTTTCTAAAATCTCTTCCTCTTTCTTTGTCTCTTTCATTCTTTTTATTCTTAAAAAAAAAATAGTGCTGAGAAAATTGGAAAGCCACATCCAGAAGAATGAAACTGGACCTCTGTCACCATATACAAAACTATCTCATGATGGATTGAAGACTAAAATGTAAGAGCTGAAACTATAAAAATACTAGGAGAAAAGTGAAGGGAAACTCTCCTAAACATTGGTTGAGGCAAAGAATTTATGACCTCAAAAGTAGAGTTAATAAAACCAAAAATAGGCAAATGGGACTATATTTAACTAAAAAGCTACAACAAAGGAAATAATCAACAGAGGGAAAAGACAACCTGTTGAATGGGAGAAGACAATTATAAAATATTCATCTAACATGGAACTAATATCCACAATACAAAGAAACTCAAGTGAAGAGAAAAAAAAACACATTGAAAAATGGGTAAATGATATGAATAGACATTTCTCAAAATAAGACATACAAATGGCCAACAAGTATATGAAACAATGCTCAACATTACTAACTATCACAGAAATGCACATTAAAACCCCTATAACAGATCATCTTACCCTAGAGTTAGAATGGCTATTACTAAAAAGACAAAAATAATAATAACAGATGCTGGCAAGGATGCAGAGAAAAGGGAACTCTTACACACTATCGGTGAAAATGTAAACTAGTAGAGTCACTATGGAAAATAGTATGAAAATTTCCAAAAAAAACTAAAAATAAAATTATTACTCAATCCAGCAATCTCAAAAAAGTTAATATATCAAAGGAATACCTGCACTTACAGATTTTTTGTAGCACTATTCACAATAGCAAAAATATGAAATTAATCTATGTTCATCAAGGGATAAATAGATAAAGTGTGGTATATATACACAATGAAATACTATTCAGCCATAAAAAATGAAATCATATCATCTGCAGCAACATGGATGGAAATGGAAGTCATTATTTTAAGTAAAATAAACCAGACACAAAAAGACATATATTGCATTTTCTCACTTATATGTAGAAACTAAAAAAACTGATCATGTGGAAGTAAAGTGGAAAGGTAGATAACAGAGACTGGGAAGGATGGTGAGTGTGAAAGAAAGGGAAAGAGGAAGAATACTGATTTAAAGGTTACAAATATATAGTAAAATGGAATGAATTCAATGTTTGATAGCAGAGTAGAATCACTATACTTAATAAAAATAGATTATACTCAGATGATGGACAGTGTGCATATATTTTGACATGATCACTATACATAATATATATGTAACAAAATTTCTCATATACCCCTTACATTTGTACAAATAAAATATCCAATTGTGATTTCAATTGGAACTACCTTAAATCTGTAAATTATCTAAGATAGATTACCCCCTCTTAAATAAGAGTAGGTTCCAAAGTTTCATTCTCAGCTAATGTCATTGTCACTACATCACACATTATCTCACTGGGTGATTACATACATATCATGATTTCAACTATATATTGTAATTCTTATGACTGTTAAAACTCTGTATCTATCCCAGGTGTCTCTTTCAAATTACAGATTCAAATCTCAAACTGACTATAATCTCCTATCAGTACGGCTCTCTCATTTCCACCTGGATGTTTTATGGTATCTCATTATAAGGCTTTCAAAAATAAACTTAATATCTCCCCACTCTAAAACAAACAAACAAACAAAAAACTTCCCCCTGCTTCCTGTATTTCTATTTTCTTTGTGAGTGGTACCAACATCCAGGTGCTTAATCCAAAAACTTGCTTATGAACCTTGAATCCACCATCTCCCTAATCTCAACACCTATTCAATCATAATGTTGTATTTATTCTACCTTAATATGTCTCAAATTTATCTAGTTGTCTCCATTCTCATTTTCTATCACCTTGTTAAAGCCATTATCATCACTTATAGATCACTACAACCTTCTAAGTGGGTTCCTGACTTCTGATGTATCCCTTCTCGCTTAATTGTCACTTATTGATTATTTTAATATCTGGATAATCATCCTCCTTTCCACCCCAATCCCCACCATTTTTCTGAGTGACTTCAAGGTGCATGTGGAGGATTCATCCAAAACTCTGGCTATTAGTCCCTGGATCTCCTCAAATGTAGTGTCCTTTGCCACCACTTTACTTTAGCCTTTGGACACACCCCTGACCTTCTCATGACCTAAAATTGTTCTGCCTAAGTCTTAAAATTAAACCAAACTCACTGTTTTCACTCTCATATCTCCCAATTAGTCTTTAATACATTCTAATATAGCTTCTGTCCTCAATTTATCAAAATCATCAACCACTCCCCTATTGCTATAACCAGTGGAAAATTTTCTGCTCTTATTTTATTTGAACTCTTTGAAGCAGCTGAAGCTGTTATCTACTTCATCCTTGAAATGACCTTTCTTAAGATTTGTAATCTTCTCTTGGTTTTCCTCATATTTTGCTAACTTTTCTCAGGCTCACATTTCAATCGGTACCTCCCTCAAAAATTGGCCTTCCTCAGGGTCTTATCTTAGGATTTTTACTTTCTCATTCAATATACTCTTCTGGGGTAACTGTTCATTCTTATGTTTTTAATCACTTCCTAGATGCCGATGCCTCCCACATCTATTCCTTCAGAGCATGCTTTTCTCCTGAGCTCCAGTTTATTATGTCTATCTTTATGTCTATATACCTGTATTTGGTCATCTTACACATATACCAAATTCAACAAATTCGAAAGGGAACTCATCATCATCCAATCCTCCCACTTCATCTCAAGTTACCTTTTTCTTATGTTCCCTATCTTGACGAATGGCATCACTATTTACCTGGTTGTCCAAATCAAAAATTGGGTATCATTTAAGAATCTTCCTCCAAAAACATGAGTGTCATTCAAGAATACTTATCTTTCCCAACTTCAAAATCCAATTACTCATCATATCCTGCTTATTTTACCTCATTAATTTTTTTATAATCTATTCCTTTACCTCTACACCAATGTTCATCTCTTGGCCTTCGCACACTGCATTCTTTATATCGGGAACTTCTTTTTTCCCCACTTTTCTTACACACTACACTTCACCTTCACCCATATGTCCCTTTTTTCATCCTTTAGGTCAGCTATTTCCAAAGTGTAGTTCCTGAGCTAGCAGCATGAGAACTTATTTGAACAAACAAGTTCCTGAGCTACATCACAGACCTACTGAATCAAAGACTTTCGGGGTTGATTTCAGGTATCTGTGTTTTAACAAGCCTCCAGTTGATACTGATGCATGCTAAGGTTTGAAAACTACTGATATAGGTCTCAGCTGAGATATCACCTAATCTAGAAAGCCATTCCTGACTATCCAAATATTAGATTAAATACCATCTTCTTCACACACCTATCACACTGTAAAAACTCCTATTAACAACACAGTGGTTTATAGTTACCAGTTTACCTGTTTCTATCATAATAGTTCAAGTTTTTTCAGGACAGGAGCAAGCGTTTATCACTGCATCCATAGATTCTAGAGTTGTCCATCACCCAGCAGGCCTCCAATAATTGTTTATTCAATGAATGAATTAACAAAAGAGAATGTGGCCAAGATTGTGCTCATTCTACATTTAGTATTAGGAGTTTAGCATGTGACTGGGGAATTAAGAATTTAGTCTGCAAGAAGGGTATAAGACCTTTATCTACTGGGCTAAGGGGTGAATGATCAGTCTGCAGTCTAGGCCAGGTCACTCTCTAGCAAAGATTAGGAGCTCATACTGTATCCACGCGTACTTTCTTAGAGATCAGAAACAGAAATATTAGCCAAGACTACTCTGGGATTGAGAGAATGAATAGTTCATGGAGAAAAACTCAGCCTGTGGCTTACTATTGGCCATATTCCTATTTCAGGTCTCTAAGCTCATAATTTTTATTTTGAAATGGAGTCTTGCTTGTCATCCATGCTGGAGTGCAGTGACATGACCTTGGCTCACTGCAGCTTCTATCTCCTGGGTTTGAGATTCTCCTGCCTAAACCTCCTGAGTAGCTGGGACTGCAGGTGCATGCTACTGCAACCAGCTAATCTTTGTACTTTTAGTAGAGACGAGGTTTCACGATGTTGGTCAGGCTAGTCTTGAACTCCTGACCTCAAGTAATCTGCCTACCTTGGCCTCTGAAAGTGCTGAGATTACAGAAATGAGCCACCACTCCAGACTGAAGCACATAATTTTTTAAGGAACCATCCAGAAGCCTGAAGCAGAGGTGATATATATCCTTTGTTCTTTCACCAAGTGTCCCCACTCACCAGGCTCAGCAGCCAGTGGCCAACCGGTACTAGATTCTAGCACTCCATGGGCATGCACAGAGTAGGGGCGGCTGGCATTATTCTTGAATACCACAGTCAAGATATCACCAACTTCTCCTTTGATAAGTGGACCTAATGTAAGTAATAAAAAAATAAATTAATTAATAAAGTTTTATTAGTGAAGGAATAGAATAGGAGGCATTAAAGAAAAGGACATACACGAGCACTTCATAGAATTAGGGGTTCACCCTGAGAAAAGATCCTTCTAAGACCTAGAAGGCATTGCTGGCTCTATTTTTAAATTCAGAAACCCTTAAAGTGATATTACTATCCACAGGATGAAGGTACTTCAACAACAAGATTATACATCCAATTACCTTTATTTATCCCACCCCTACCCTCTGTCTATAACAGTCCAAGCGTCTAGAGAATCACATTGCTGTGGAATCATTGATGATAAAGAGTGGTAAGTTTGGCAAAGAATATAGAATTGAGAGGATCTCTTCAGGAGTCGGTGGGTCCCTTTTGTACCATAACTAGAATAAGGGGAAAAAAACCTAAAGTAATAATTAAACAGTGGTACTATGTAAAAATGGATTCCCGGTATACATACATTTTTCACTTTTTGATGTTCCTAAGTTCTCCTGCCCCTAGCATTTATTACAACCTACCATCTTCAGAGACTCATACTTGAGGATATAGAAAACCAAGTAAAAGCTGGTTCATGTTGCAGCAGAATTCATGATTTCTTCCCTCCCACTTCCGTGTTTATTCTTACGGTTGTTTCATAAAATATGACCATAATTACAGTATATTATATGCAAAGATTGAGAATGGGGAATAGTTAGGCCATTCTGGTATAACATAGCTGCCATAGGTGCAGTTCAGGCTGCTAAACACTAGGAGAGAAGTGGAATTTCCTTACCCAAGATTCCCAAGTGTTCTTCTGGTCCTGTCCTTGGCTGGGGGATCCTGAATGTACCATCAGTGTATTCCCTGAATACAGCTTTCTTGTATCTGGAACCCAGGAGCCCATCCTTCTTACTCAGGAAAATGTGACCATAACTAGAGGAAACCAAAGAGTAGTATCAGCACCTGGCCATCAACCCCTCACTTTCATTTGAATATTTATGGGGAAGCTAAGTCAGAACCATCTTCATGTCACAGATAGAAAAAAAGGGGACCCATTTCTTCTAATGTCAGACTTCTCACCACATTGGTTGCATAATCACAATTAAAGATGGCAGGTATGCCATGCACAGTGGCCCATGCCTGTAATCCCAGCACTTTGGGAGGCTAAGGCAGGTAGATTGCTTAATCTCAGGAGTTCAAGACCAGCCTGGGCAACATGGCAAAACCGCATCTCTACTACAAATTAAAAAAAAAAAATCAGCTGGGCGTGGTGGCTTGTGCCTGTAATCCCAGCTACTTGTGTGGCTGAGGCACAAGAATTGCTTGAATCTGGAAGGCAGAGGATGCAGTGAGCCAAGATCATGCCACTGCACTCCAACTTGGGCAACGGAGCGAGGCTTTGTCAAAAAAAAAAAAATGGCAGGTTTCAGTATCTATGTTCCTTGTTTGCCATAATCCAGATAGAAATTTGTCATACAATTCATACCACAAGAGCATGGGGTAAGAATCGGAAGCCATAGGCTTTAGCTCTAGCCTTAATGATGTCTCAATGAAATTAGTTTTACCAAAGGGCAAGGTACAAGGTGGCAAGAACATACTAACTGCTGCTGCAACCAGAGGGTAAAGGATGGTGAGACATAGGGAGGAAATGAAATCTTACAGATTTTCTCCTTATAGGATTCTTTCTAGTTTACAAATAGATTTATCACTTGATAGTTCTGATAGGACTATGGGGTAGTAGGTGTCAGAGGTGCAATCCATTGCCCAGAGATGACAGGACTTATCTGCAGTGACATTGTCAGCCAGAAAGTGAGCCAGGATTTAGATTCAAGCCTGCTGCTCCTTCCCTCCCTTCTTTTCTAGTCCTATTATTTCATCCATACTGCCTCATTTTCAAGATGAGTATACCCAGGCTCAGAGAGGGAAAGTCACGTTTTAAAATTTCTGAAAACTTAATTCAACAAGCAAAAAGCAAATCACCAGGCATCTGTAGTAGGGAGGCTGAGGCAGGAGAATTGCTTGAACCCGGGAGGTGGAGGTTGCAGTGAGCCAAGATCGCGCCACTGCACTCCAACCTAGATGACAGAGCAAGACTCTGTCTCAAAAAAAGAAAAAAGAAAAGAAAAAGAAAAAAAAAGAAATGGGCAAGAAAAATAAATCATTCTAGCAAAGAGGCACATGTTCACGATAGCACAGACATAGAATCAACCTAGGTGCCCATCAATGGTGGACTGGATAAAGGAAATGTGGTACATATAAACCATGGAATTCTATGCAGACTTTAAAAAGAATGAAATCATGTCCTTTTCAGCAACAAGGATGTAGCTGGAGGCCATGAATTTCTAAGTAAATTAGTGGGACAGAAAAACAAAAAGTTCTCACTTCTAAGTGGAAGCTATACATTGGGTACTTATAGATATAAAAATGGCAACAATAGAAATTGGGGTTGGGGGGCAAGGGTTGAAAAATGAAACATTGGGTACTATGCTTACTACCTGTGTGATGGGATCTGTATCCCAAACCTCAGCATCACACAATATACTCATGTAACAAACCTCCACATATACCCCCATACTAAAATAAAAGTTGAAATCAATTAGAAGAAAGATTTGACAAGAGACACTGGAGATTACTAAAGGGGGAAGGGGATGGGGAAAATGGTTGAAAAACTAACTACTGGATACTATGCTCACTACCTGGATGACAGGATCATTCATACTCTAAAACTAAGCATCACACAATATACCCATGTAACAAACCTGCACATGTACTTTATAAATCTAAATTAAAAGTTCAAATTATTTTAAAAAATTCTCACTTGGGCCCTACCTGAATGCTAGCAACTAATAGTATATTTTTAACAAACTAATGTAAATATCTCTTTTTCTTGTTTTTTTTTTTTTTTAAATTAGAAGATCTTGTTAGGCGTATCTCACTGGGTTGTGATTAGAAACAAATGAGAGGAATTAAATAAATAACATATTTCTACATAAAGTCAAATTTTATTATCAGTAGTTGCAGATGGTTCAATTTTGACTTAAATTAGTGTTTTCAAAGTAACAATTAGTAATGTATTTTCCTTTTAGCATGTATGTAGACAGAGCTGATAGAAGGAATCTTCAAACAAATGTCTAGCCCAGTTATCTGCTTCTGTTTATAGAAAACTTATTATAGGTTCAATGGAGTTTGGTTTTGATAATTGTATGTCTAGCTGAACATCAAAAATAAAGAATTAAAAATGAAATAAAAAATTTTCAGACCATTAGCAGGAAGACTTCAACTTTCAACGAACAACATAAAGAGTAAGAATTGCTAAAGCGTAGTGAGAGCACTGAAAACAAACTAGTGGAGACTGCTAATTTGTATCTGCGTTTCCATTCTCTCCACCTTCATTGTTAGTAATAGAATCACCTAACTTTTAGCTGAGCACATGACAGACTAATCAGAGATTACAGTTTTCAGACTTTTTTTGCAACCAAAGATGATCATAAGAATTAGTTCAGAACAACAGAGTATAAGAAAAGGTGATATATACAACTTCCATGCCGTATCCTTATAGACGATGCTGCGTGCCTTTGACTTCTTTCTTTCTTCTTGATGGCCAGGAATAGCTATAACTGGAACAGGCATCGTGGCAGCAGAGATGAAAGGAAGTGCTGAGGATAATAGGATTCACCTGCCAGCCCTGAATTGCTCATATTTGTATTATTATGTGAATAAGAAATAAAATTCTATCATATTTAAATCACTCTGTTTTAGACATTTTCTGTTACATAGCTTAATCTGCACTTTAATAAATGCAATGCCATTTTGTCAAGGGGCAGCTGAGCTAGAGACATTCAGTCTCTTGAGTAAATTCTCTGAAATTTAAGTCCCAGGGTAAATACTTTCAGCTAACTGAAAGAAGAGAGACAAAGATTGAGGGTGAAGGTGCGAGCAAGCTTTATTCCCTCACTGTATCAAGACAGAAGTGGCACTGAGCTAGAATTCATAAGAGCTGCATTATAGCCCCGTCTCCCAAATTGCTTGGTATCATATTAGGTGACCTGAGATAAGAGTCTCCTCATCTCACAGTTGCAGTATTTTCATTTGCAAAGTGATTTTTGGAAAGTGTAATCTCTCCATTCCTGAAGCCTTACCTGTCCTTCTCAGACTGGTTATGCCATTCCAGTTCCCAGCTCCTGTCAGGGCAATAGTCCCACTCTACTTCTTCTGCCATGATATAGTAGATTCTTGCAGCTTGGTAGCGTTGGCGAGGGGTGGCTTGGTGGCCAGGACACTGGGAGACATTATAGATTGCCTTCATCCCTGCTTCTCGATGGCTGCCTGCCTGGCAGTAAATCTCAAATGTCCCTGAGGGAGGATCAGAGAGAAAAATCTGACTCAGAACACCCCTGGGTGGTGCCTGGGGAATTTCCTGCCTCTCCCTAGGCAGACTGCAGAAAATAGGTAGTTTCAGATAGTCTCAGATAAGGCTCTTGTCTTAACTACACATTAAATAAAACAGTATTAAAAGTTTATTGAGAGTAATGAGCTCAAAGGTTAAGAGCTCCAGTTCCAAAGCTACATACACTGTCTAGGTTTATTAAAACTAACTCTGCCACTAGAATAACCAGCTTCGATCAGGGTGTTTCTGGTTTTAGCACTGTAAGTCCCATATTCCTAGCAACCTCTCAGTACTAGGCAAACTGCCATGGTTGGTAACCCTATCTGTTATTTATTATATATAATCTTGTGACAATTTCTAAACCTGTGTGTTTTTCAGTTCCCTCATTAGTAAAATGAGGATTATTTTATTAGGCTGTTTTACAATTAAACACAATAATATGTGAACAGTGTTCAGTATAGAACATATTCAATATTCAGCTAAGTGAACCTATAAATAAGTAAATAAAGCTGTAACAATTATTATTTCAAGAAAAACATTGATGAGTTGTCTCCTACCAAGTACCAAAGAAATAAAATAGACTTCAATAGTTAGCTAAAAAGAAAGAGAACTTCTTGATTGCAGAGGGATGCTTACCTAAGACAGCTTTAGAAGACCCTTCACTCGTTTTTTACAATGGAAGGCTCAGGTAACAGTGTTAAATGTCTGTTTTGTGGAGTCGCCTGGACCAGATCTTAAGCTCCAAATTTCTACGTCAAGGATACTCAAACTCACTGTTGATCAAGAGAAACTAACTTTCTTAGAACATTACTCTCATTGTTACCTTACTTTGCAGTTCAGTGCTTACCCTAACACTACAAATTCTTCTTCCTGGCTTTCAAAGCCTTCTGTGAGTTGGCCCCAAACTCTCAATCCAATTCTACTTCCCACACATTGTCTCAAAATCTACTAGCGCTCCAACTACACCAAATCCTGATTGTGTCTCACAATTTCCATTCATTCCTACCTCAGAATCTTCATTTTATTACCCTAATTCTGGAACATACCTGCAAACCCCACCCCTAAGTATCTATGAGAGTTCACTCATTTTCCCAGACCCAATTCATTTTTCTTTTCCAGAAAGCCCTCCCTGACCATTTTGGCACAAATTGAGTTCTACATTCTTGGGCTCTCCACTCCGAATGCACTTTATATCCAAACCACATGTTAAAGGGCTGAGTGCCCCCTCTTTTAAAGTGATCCCTTCTACTAGCTTATAAACACTTTGAAAGAAAGGGTCTACTCTTTTCTTTCCACAACTACTTTTTCTATTTCTCTTACCACCCATATCTATTCCATCAATATACCCTATCAGAAATTCCTTTGAAATTATTTTTTCATTTCCACTGCCACTTCCCTAGTCCAAGCCCCAAGCTTCTCTCACAGAAAAAATTGCAATAGCCTTCAAACTGTTCTATTTCTCAGGAGACCAGCTTTATATCAAGTGTTTGTCAAACTCAGGACTAGGTTAAAATTATTAAAATGTTGAAGACACTTGTTCAAGGATGTTTTCCCCCAAATATGAATGGAATTTATAGAAGTAAAATAAAAGTTTAATACGAACTGCATGGAACTGGCAGGTTTTTCTTACAAACACTATTTCCATCTAATGGCTGGGAAAAAAAATACACCATAGGGACTAAAGAAAAGATAACTGCTGCATTATGAAATGCTAGAAATACATAGACTCTGAAGAAATATTATAGTCAAATATCTTCATAAAAGGAGGAAAAAGGATAGGGA
Source organism: Cheracebus regulus (assembly GCA_963574635.1). Taxonomy (NCBI): domain Eukaryota; kingdom Metazoa; phylum Chordata; class Mammalia; order Primates; family Pitheciidae; genus Cheracebus; species Cheracebus regulus. The sequence continues at coordinate 5,608 of CAUYQU010101528.1, read as the reverse complement.
GGTGAGGAGAGATGGAGGAGGGACAAAAGGACTGAAGGAAGGAAGGCAGGAAGGAATGAATCAATGAAGGAAGAAATCTAGTGAGAGAGAAGGGAAGTGATTAGACCAAATTTCAAATTTACACAGCAAGTTAATGGACGAGGCTGAACTAGGGCTCCTGTGTTCTGATTTCCAGGCTGAAATAGTTACATCACCACACACACACACACACACACACACACACACACACACACACACACGGGGTGGCAGGGATGAGGGGGCTTCACAGGGAGAAAGAGAAAGGGAGAGACCAGAAGTGAGAGAGTCTGCAGAAATCCTCACAGAATATCAATTTGATAGCACTTATAAATGAATCTCATTGACCTTCCTCCCAAAAAAGTACCATATCTATAAAATCTCTGTGTGGTCAAGTCCACTCCCCACCATATAAGAACTTCACTAAAGCTAAACAGCATCCCAACTTCTCTTCTGTTGTTCCAGAAAAGAATTTTCTCCACCTTCTACTAACTCTATTCTGCTTGCAGCTGAGTAGAGAATTCAAGTAACTAGAACATGGAGAGCACATTGAATAAGAAAAAGACAAAAGTGTTTTACAAACTTCTTAGAACTCTCAACATGCCTCTTCTTTTCTCTTCACCATCCTCCCTCTTCCCGATCCCATCCCAGCCCTATACCCAACCAAGCCTCTAGGGCTGCTGCTAAGGCACTTACCAAGGTTGTCAGGCTGCATGATGGCCATGACAAAGGTATGAGGAAAGAGCATGGCTGCACCCTTCCTCATGCCCTGAAGCTGCACAGTGTTGCCCTCGAACATGACCCCGTGCACATCAGTCTCTGTGCCCAGGCCGAGCAGGTGCCAGGCCACTGTGTCACCTTTGCACATGTCCAGCCTGGGCAGGTTAGAGAACAGAAACCCATTAATGGCTGGAAAACAAAAACACAAGACAAGATAAGGAGATGAGACCAGAATACCCCAGCACCGGCCAGCAGCATGGCATCAGCTATGTACTATGGTTTCACACAACTTGAAACTGCTGAGTCATCCTCAACTCCTCTGCCTTCTTCTCTAAGCCACTTTAACTCTAGTTGTGAATATCTGGGTCTTTGGGATGAGTACTCAGCTGTCCTTTCTGGCCTCACATCCATCATGATCCACATCCTGACAACATTAAACTACTCTCCACTACCACAACCATACACACAGACACACACACACACACACACACACACACACACACATACACACACACACATATCTCTCCTATTCCCCATTTCTTGAAACTCTTTTTCCTTGGTTTCTGTGGAAACATACTCTATGGTTCTTTTACAACCACTCTGTTCCTTCTCCACATTCATCTCATTTTCGACCCCTCAATCACGTGTTTGGGTTCTGAAAATTCCATCTTCAGCTCTCAAACCTGTTTCCTCCTCTTCATCTTCACTGCCACTCCCCTGGTTCTGGGCCTCATCTCCTCTGGCCTGAACTCCTAAAATAGCCACCTCTCTGGTACCCCTACCTGCAGTCTTTCCTCTCATCCTCTCCCACACAAACACACACACACACACACACACACACACACACACACACCATTGTCCTCTGAGCTCTACTTCTCTCTGCATTACCAAAGCTTTAAACATTGTAGTTGCCCTGATAATACCTATTGACTTTTCACATACTGTTTCCTCTTGATGGAATGAACTTCCCTTATGGTATCTTTCTATGGCATCCTACAATTCACTCATCATATCTTTATTCAAATATCCTCTGTAAAGCAGTTATTACTCTCTCTTTGATCCATGAAACTTTTATCCCACACAATTTTATAAAAGATTATCTGCAATATCAGTTATCATGGAATGTAACTGATATACTTTCTGGTGTTTTACTTAGAAATCTATGTGCTGCAATGGATTGACCTAACAGGAAGCATATTGATTTTTTTTTTTATATCTATGTGACTGCCTGAGCACCTCATACTAATTAGGTGCTCAGTAAATTCTAACTGAAATGAACTTTGCTCATGAGACTGTTTTACTTTTTCCAAATGATGGAACTAACTAGTAATGAAAACCAAGAGATGGAATCAAAAACAACTCACTCATTCTTGTTTCCCTCCTATACCACCCCCCCAATGCAAAATACAGGGAGACTTATTTGAAGCCTACCCCTTTTCAATGCCTCCATATCTACTGGAATTAACTTTAATGTGTCACCCTGTGTTATAATCCCCTAGAATGCTAATGGGAACACTGCTAACTCCATGATTATGCTTCCCTTGCCTGGTTGAAAATCTATTCAGTCTTCAAGCCCAAGCTCAAGCACTTCTTTCTTCCAGAAATATTTTAATGTGATACTTCCTCATTAATGATCTCCTTCTCTGAACTCTTATGAAAAAGTTGTTTTACACAGCTTTTAATTCAGCACTTAGTTTTTAATTAAGCACTTAATTATAGTCTTTCTTGGATTATTCTATAAATGTTTCATAAACTTTATTAATCGCATCTCACTTTAAATTGCTGGAAGCTCCTTGCAAACTGGAACCATGTCTTCCCATTCATTTACTCATCCATCCATTCATTCATTTAGTAGTTTACTAATTCAATAAACTATGTATTAGACAGTGTAGAGGATACAGAGATAAGCAACATTTAATGCTCATGTTTAAAGAGACTACACTCTTGCAGAAATCAAAATCAATTTAACAAATAGATACAATATTGAATATATGGAACTTGCTATTAAAATGGTCTGATTGAAATGCAATGGTAGTTCAGGAGAGGTTGCCATTACCCTGAGCTTGGCTGATAAGAAATGGTTACATGGAGTAGGTAGCTTTTGAGTTGGGTCATAGAGAATGCACAGAATTCCCACAGGCTGAGGACAAAGATGTAAGCAGTGACATTTCAAGTGAAGGGAACAACACTGCAAAACCACAAAATCAGCATGTTCACAAAGAAAAATAGTCCCAGTTGGCAGGAGTATGGGGTGGGGGGAGAAAAGGTAGTAAAAGATAAGGAAGTAGGGAGATAAGATTGGAAAGGTATCATTTGGCTTATTCTTCACAATCCCTTGTAGATTTCTGGTGCACAATCCTCATCTCACAGTACTTTCTTCCAGTGTCCCCCTTATTGTGTAACACAGGACACAGCACTAAAAGGTATTAAGTATAAGATCTGTTGTGGTAGGTTGAATCTCTCAATCTAGCTCGTCTCTTGGACAGAGATGACCAATAAAATCACTATTTTCAGGATTGGTCATGCTTACAGTTAAAGTTAGATTTTACTTGGGACCCCTCAATTTAGCCCAGGGCAAAAGTACTCCCCATACCATGCATCCGATTGGAATCTTGGAAGCCCTCGATATCCTCTGAAAGCAGTCGGAAATCCAACATAGCAGTTGCTTGATTGGCATTGCTGTACCAGCTCTTGTTCTCATCCAACACAGTGAAAAGAAGAAAGAATTCTTTATCCACCCCTTTCTGCAGGCCCAATAGAAGAAAGTAGAGGGAAAAATGACAATGGTTTCAGCAGTTGTGGACTGTGTTGCTACGGATCCAGGGATTCCAGACTCCTTCCCATTTTCTTTTCCCATTTTGAGGCCATACCTCCTACCCAGAGATGTAGCTATTGCTAAGCAGTTTTTCCTTATACTCAAATTGCAGATGAGAGAAGAAGATCAGAAGAAAAGGACAAGCCTGATGGGGAAGAAATGTATGAAAGAGGTCAGGGAAGGAACATAGGATAAGAAATAAGAGGTACAGAGTGTGAAAAAAAAGAGAACTTGGGATCACCCGGGGAGAGGATTGAGGGGAGGTGGCTAGAAAGCAGAGGAGGGTTTTGGGGGAAACAAGAAAATAAAAGATAAGTAATACAAATAGTAATTGTTGTTACCACTAACATTTACCGAGTGCTTACACTGTACTAAGCACTGTATATGGATTATTTTAATTAATCCTCACAGAAACCCAAGGTGTCTTCTTCCATTGTTATCCCTTTTTTTACAAATGAGAAAACTGAGTCAAATAGAAGTTCAGTAGCTTACCCAATGTTACACAAATAGAAATCGTGGGCTGAATATAAAAGAAGACAGGCAAATATTAAAGCAGATTTAGGGATCAGGAGCAAGGTTTAGGAGTCACTGACGTGAGGGAGAGGGAGAAGGAGATGGGAGAAAGGGAGGAAGGAAGGAAGGAAGGAAGGAGGGAAAGAGCAAAGGAGGGAAGGAGGGAGGGGAGGAAGGGAGGAAAGGAGGGAGAGAGGGAGGGAGGGAGAAAAGAAGGAGATGATGGAAGGATATCGTGAATTATTTGTGAGGCTAAGGAAGATATGTTTGCCAGTACAAAAAATAACATGCAAGATAGCATGAGGTCACCAAATATTAATTTCTGATGGACCAGCTTGATTATTTTTCTTTTATTCCCTAAACTTCAGAACCCAGTTCCATGCTTAACACCTACCCACCAAGCCAGCTTCATCCTTCTCCCAGCAGGTTTCCCAGCCAGATAACCCTGACAATACCTGCTTGCCATCTGTACCCAAGGCACCAGCCCTGCAAACCAGCAGGGGGCCCACCAGGCCAGAATTTGTGTCTCTTATGGGATCCGCAGCAGAGAAGTACATCCAGGTGAGACAAGCAGGATCCTGAGCAGTGGGACCAGCATGAGGGGGGACTGTCCAGCGGTATGTTACTTTCTCAAAGGGCTTAGCAACCAAGCCAGGGTGAGATGAACCTGTAGGGAAATATATGATACTCATATTACTTACATTGACTAGAATGAGAATCATCAGCTCCAACTGGTGAAAGAAAGACTATGAACTACAAAGGCATTTTGGATCAACAGTAGCAGCAACATGGAATATTGAATATTGAAGAGGACTCTGGTCTAGGAGTCAAGAGATGAGTTTGTTTTCTCCTTCTGCCATTACTTGCTATATGAATTGCAGCAATTTAATTTTCCCCGTGTTTCAGTTTTCTAAAATCATAGGACCTCAGGATTAAAAGGGACTTTAATACTTAATTTGGAACATCCCTCACTTGAAAACATACATTAATCTGCTCTTACATCACTACTTCTGCTTAAAACTGTGCAGTGATGGGAGACTCACTACCTGCCATTATAGCTCTTTTCATTTTTAAGCAGCTGTGATTATTTAGCATTTTTTTCTTTCAATATGTACTATGTATATGTGGTTGTGTAGATGTTATGTGTGTATGTATGTGTATATATGTGCATATATATATGCATATATATATATATATAACACTAAGGCTGTAATTTCTAAAATGGACACAAAACATGGCCAAGCAATGCACACACTTTTTTAAAATTTTCATGCCATTGGTAATCAAAGAAGTACAATTGAAAATAGCTAGATAACTTTTTTTACAAGTTAAGTTAGCAAAGATTTTGCAAATTATAAAAATGCATGATGGTAAAAAGTGGTTTAGATGGCATCTACCCTACTCACTCACCTATAAAGAGGGTAAATGTAAAAGGGAATAATACTTTTTAAAAAATGTAGACAAAATTTGAAAAAAGAAATTCGCAATATACCCATCTGGCAAAGGACTTATATCCAAAATCTACAAAGAACTAAAACAGATTTA
>CAUYQU010101526.1:0-30746 GCA_963574635.1 Cheracebus regulus | reverse complement strand
TAACAACTATTTACCACAATTATTGGCATAAAAGAGGTTTTTAATACGCATTTTTAGACTGTATTCTAGCCTGGGCAATAAAACAAGAATCCCATTCTCTCTCCTTCTTTCTCTTCCTCTTTCTATCTTTCATTCTTTTTTTCTTTCTTTTGCTGTTTCTTTCTTCTTTTCTCTCTTTTTCTAAAATCTCTTCCTCTTTCTCTTTCATTTTTTTCTTTCTTTTGCTGTTTCTCCTTTTCTTTTTCTAAAATCTCTTTTTTAAAAAAAAAAAATGATTATTTTGTCTGTAGACAAACGTAAATATCTGTGACTATATTCTTGAATCATGCTCCCAAGAAATAAAACTCCCTAAAGATCCAACTTGCAGAATTATATTTCTAACAATGTCATATTTCTACAATAAGTTATTTGACATTCGTAAAAAAAAAAAAATACCTATTTTCTTCTCTATCCTTGAGTAATGGGGTAGTTAATTAAATAAGCAGTACTAGCTAGGATAGAGTTTTTTAAAAAAATGATTTGAGCCAGGCACAGTGGCTCACACCTATAACCCTAACACTCTGGGAAACTAAGGTGGGAGAGTTGCTTGAACCCAGGAGTTCGAGACCAGCCTAGACAATACAGTGAGACTTCACTAATACAAAAATTTAAAAATTAGCCACAGATGGTGGTAAATGCCTGTGGTCCCAGCTACGTGGGAGACTAAGGTGGGAGGATAGCTTGAGCCTCAGAGGTCGAAGCTGCAGTGAGCCGTGGTCGCACTGCTGCACTCCAGTCTGGGTAACAGAGCAAGACTCTGTCTCAAATAAATAATAAAATTTTTTAAATGATTTGGACTAGTTTATTTTACACCAAAGTACTTAATTCCCCTGAATATAATTTGGTTGCAGACTTCAATACAAAATAGTTACACTTCTCATAAGACATTTTAGGAAAGAGAAAAAATATTTTGGTGTTAAATGCCTTAATTTCATTCAGCAGTGGCAGGGCTGGGCACGTGGCATTGATGTAAGGGAATAACATTCAGCTTCTCCCTGGATGAATGGAAGCTAAGTCTTCTCTCGAATTTATATCGTCACCCAATCAAGTCTTTGTGGAGCCAGATATGTTATCTGACATGAGGGAGGCAGCACCCAGGCTGGCTGGTCAGCTGTTTCGAAGTAATACCAGTTGTTGAAATGACACCATTTCTACTGAAAGTCAGACCCCTGAAAAGAGAACTCCAGATCTGACACTGTCTTGATTGGTTTGCATTAATTTAATGCAAATCAGTAAGTATTTTCTGAGTTCTTCCTGTTACATCCATAGTCCAGATAAGGAGTATGCATGCCATGTACTGAGAGAATAGTGCGTAAAGATCATGATCTGTCCTCCTAAGAAAATTATAGTCCCTTACTACAATGAGAAAAAAACACTATATATGGAGTTGAAACATACATCAACTGTGTGATTTTAAGCAAATCATTTAATCTACATAATTTAATTTTCTCTATAAGAGTGGAAAGTATTTAAAGCTGTTATATAGATTAAAATTGCATTGTGTATATGAAAGTCCTTTGAAAACAAGAAAATGTTATATGGGTTATCTCTAATCTGCAAATCCAAAACACTTCTGGTCCCAAACATTTCAGATAAGAGATACTCAGACTGTACAAATGTAAAAGATTAGTGTCATTATGATGATTTCTTATCAGAAAAACTAAGTAGACAGAGGACTCTACGATGTCAGGAAAAGCCAGTATGTGATTGTCAGAAAGTGCTGCTGCAGCATTTCAGGGTAGGGATTGAAGTGTGTTAGAAAGCCACAAACCAAATAGAAAGTTGCCAAGGATTCTGAACTTTGGAAATAACCCCTGAGGACTGGTTATGGTTTGGGTAGATAGAAAATAGAGTGACTTGAGCAAAGCTGTGGAGGTTAAAAATAAGTTTATCTTGCTCTTGAAGCAGTAAAGAGACTGATGGAAAATAGAGTTATATTTTGAATACTTGAGTATAAATTGTACTTTTTTCAAAGTGTGTAATTTAATGATTTCAGTATATTCACAAAGTTGGATATCAGTCACCACTACCTAACTTCAGAAGATTTCCATCACCCCAAAAAGAAACCCCGTATCCATTAGCAGTCACTCCCATTCCTCCTTACTGCAGCCCTTGACAACCATAAATCTATTTTTGGTTTATATATATCCATAAATCATTTCTATGGATTTGCCTATTCTGGATATTCATATAAATGGAATCACCCAATATGTGGCCTTTTATGTCTGGCTTCTTTCACTTTGCATAATGTTTTCAAAGTTCATTTATATTGTAGCATGTACTAGAACTTCATTATTTTAGGGCTAGATAATATTCCATTATATGATTACACGATATTTTATCCATTTATCATCTCATAGATATTTTTGTACATTATGAATAATACTGCTATGAACATTTGTATACACATTCTTGTGTGGACATAGTTTCCAGTTTTCTTCACTGTGTACCTGGGAGTGAAACTGCTGGGTCATATGGCAATTCTATATTTAACTTTTTGAGGAACTGCGAGACTCTTTCCAAAGCTCCTACACCGTTTTACATTTGTGCCACCAGAAATGGATGAGGGTTCCAGTTTCTCTGCATCCTTGTCAACACTTGTTCTTGTCTTTTTATTGCAGCCATCCTGGTGAGTGTGAAATGGCTTGGATTTGCATCTCTCTAGTAGCTAATGATGTTGAGCATCTTTTCATGTACATGTTTGCCATTTGTATATCCTCTTCGGAGAAGCATCAGGTCCTTTGACTAGTTTTAAATCAAGTCATTCGTCTTTTTATTGATGAGTGGAAGAGTTCTTTATTCTGGATACAAACTGTCCTTATCAGATAAATGATTTGCAAATATTTTCTCCTGTTGTGTGGGTTGTCTTTTCACTTACCTGATCTTCGTGGTTTATTAAAACCACTCCTTTGGTCATTTATTTTTAAAACCCTCCCTATCTGTGCATTCCTTTTTAAAATTTCCCATGTGTGCACTCTTATTTTCATTCATAGCAGTAATTCAGTTTCTTGCTAGGCTAGTCTCTTTTCTGTTAGCTTTCATTCCAGGTCCATTCCATGTTTATTTCTGTTCTCCTGCCCAAAATCTACCTTGCTCTCTCTCTGCCTTTCCAAATTCTAGCCATTCTCTCCCTTCAGACCCTCCCCTGTTGTTTCACTTCATACTGATACTCCTCTCTGTACTTCACTCATTTCATACATATATCATTGTCCCACAACATGATTTATGGCATTTAATTATATGATGATTTTCACTGTTGCTTGATAACATGAACAGGCGTGAATCTCCATGCATGAATCTTTTTGTCTTTGTTTCCCTCAGTGCCTACATGATAATTTCCAGTGTGCACATGAGCAATAGTATAAATCCATACATGGTAAATGGATATATCCATTTTCTCATTTTAGCTGAAATGATGTATTTCAAAGAACCATTTTTCCTATTTTAATAGAAATTCAAAAAAAGTAGACCTGGATTTTGTTCTCTCGAACCACACAAAGCAAATTGTGTTTAGTTCTCAAAGCCACATTCTCTGCTGGGAGTCGGGGCTGTAATTACAATGGATTAGCTATTTTTGGTTCCCTATCTAAATGCCTTTTACTATTTGCTTTAAAATGCTGTGTAAAGAAATCATTATATCCAGAATATTGAGAGAGTAAAATTAATGGGCTCTAGAGATTACAAGCAGAGGGGAGTATATCTTCAAAGGTATTTCTGTCCCATATTTTTATAAAGAAGTTCAGACTGATATTTTATTGTTTGTTACAGCCAAAACAAATTTCTTTTCAAGAAAACATTAAGTTGTTTGGATTAGTTTTTATAGTATCAATTCTCAGGAAACCCGATTCATCTATTGAGTCCTTAAACTGTCCCAAATTTTAGATTAATTCAAAAGACTCTAGATGGAAGATTAATGATATTTATATCTTATAGCAGAAAGGAAAAATAGTAATCTGTGAAATCAGATTTCCCATCTCTGGTTATAAATCTACATTTATATTTTTATATACTCAACTAACGTTGATGGTAATACCTGCAGAGTTTCTTGACTTTATATTGCAGTTGCTATTCATCTGAATTGTGTGTGTATTCCTCCATTTCATGCTTACTAAGCTCCTGCTCTGTGCCAGGAATTCACAAATAAACGTAAGACTGTCTCTGTCCTAACAGAACTGCTAGCTGCATTCTTTTTTATATATCATGAAATAAAATTGTATTTTATTTTATACTGTTGGTTACAAATATATTTTATAAATTAGGATATACTTCAGACCGCATTCTAATATTGTCTTAAAACACAAAGTTTAAGTGCAGACTGTTGGTGATAATTTTTTTAATGATTTTTTTTTTATTTTTGAGACAGAGTCTTGCCCTGTCACCCAGGCTGGAGTGCAGCGGCATGATCTTGGCTCACAGCAACCTCCACCTCCCAGGTTCAAGTGATTCTCCTGCCTCAGCCTCCCTAATAGCTGGGATTACAGGTGCCCGCCACCACACCTAGCCAATTTTTGTATTTTTAGGAGAGATGGGGTTTCACCACGTTGGCCACGCTGATCTCGAACCCTTGACCTCAGGTTTATCTGCCTGCCTGGGCCTCCTAAAGTGCTGGGATTATAGATGTGAGCCATTGCACCTGGCTTGTTGCCAATAATTTTAAATGCAAATTAAACATTGTCTATTTATAATTGGATATTTCTTACATATGCTCACATCAACTTGAAGAAAATAAAAATCATGTTTTTACAAAAAGTTGTGTAGTCTATATGTTCAGAGTGCATTTAGAACTGACATCTACCTCTCTTTTATTTTTCCTCTTTTTAGGGTTATTGTATTATGCAGGACATGGTTATGAAAATTTTGGGAACAGTTTCATGGTCCCTGTTGATGCTCCAAATCCATATAGGTCTGAAAATTGTCTGTGTGTACAAAATATACTAAAATTGATGCAAGAAAAAGAAACTGGACTTAATGTGTTCTTGTTGGATATGTGTAGGAAAAGGTAAATTTTCTAATCTTTATTAACAATTGTTGGAGTTAAGTATCAACCTTGACAAACTAGAGAAACCTGTGAAATGCTAACACAGCCATTTGCATTCATGAATTTTAGTTTATACATTGAAACTGGAAGAACAAAACTAAAGGAAAATATGTTTACTCCATATAGATCTAATTTTTTAAATTCTTCCTATTTGCTATAGAACACAAATGAACTAACAGGCATGGGCATTTACTCATACTACAGGGGATTCAGCGCTCCAGAATGCCTTCAGATGTCTTTAATAATCACTATAGTTATTCCCTAAGGAATTAACGAAACCAACACCCATGGAGTTAGGATTTCTGGTCTTGCAAGCGCAGAATGAGTAGCTGAAGCGGATGTTTGGAGGTTTGGATCCCATTTGTCTGCCATTGCCTTACTAAGGAATAGAACTGACGACTGTTCTTCTAGATTTACTATTTTTTGCTTGCTCAGCATTTACCAATCAAAATCCAGTGCCAGAGTTCAAATACAACTCCAGTTTTAAAGCTAACAAGAAAAAATATGACTGTCTGCTGTCTTAATAGTTTAGGAGTCCTGGGTTATTTTTGGTAGATACATGGCTACCTAGATGAAAAATTTTAGATCTATAATTTTAAATTATGTATTCTAAAATAGTGTTGTATTTTCTCATTATTTATACTCTTTTAAGAACACTCTTTAACTTTTCATATTTCTGTTCTTCTCTGCCTCCATTAAATAGAAATGACTACGATGATACTATTCCAATCTTGGATGCACTAAAAGTCACTGCCAATATTGTGTTTGGATATGCCACGTAAGAAACTTTTATGTTTATGTTAAAGATTCCTTTATTCTTTGATGTCTTTTTGGTTTTGCTTTTTAGGAGCAGGGGTCTTACCCTGTCACCTAGGCTGGAGTGCAGAGGTGCAATCATAGCTCACTGCTCCTGGGCTCAAGTGATCTTCCTGTCTCAGCCTTCTGAGTTGCAGGGACTACAGGCATATGCCACTGTGCCTAGCTCCTGAGGTCTTTTTGATTATAGATTAGAGGCCTAGAAAATACCTATCAATGTGTAGGCATAAATTTACCTCCTTGATATTCTTTGTAGAAAATTTTAAATCTTTGACTTTACCATTCCATATCTTGGTATCTTACTATTAAGCCAAAAGCATATAGTTCCTACTTAAAGCTTAATTATTTAATTATCTATGTCATGTGAGAGGCAGAAGAGAAAATGAGGGTCATCAGTGTATACAGAAGTGCCACGTGGCAAGTGTTTTCTAATGTTTTCTTTTTTAAAAATGATTTTTGATATTGACAAGTTATAATTGTATATGTTTATGGGATACAAAGATTCTGCTGGCTGCTTCTCCGAGTTCATTTTTATTGGCATCCACATATAAGCAAGAACATACAGCATTTGCCTTTCTGTGCCTGGTTTAATGTCTTTCTTTTTCTGTTTTTAAGGTGTCAAGGAGCAGAAGCTTTTGAAATCCAGCATTCTGGATTGGCAAATGGAATCTTTATGAAATTTTTAAAAGATAGATTACTAGAAGAGAAGAAAATTACTGTGTTACTGGATGAAGTTGCAGAAGGTAAAAGAAAAAATAAGAGAAAACTACTCAGAAAAAGGAGAGCAGGGGAGATATACCTATTCAGGGTTCCCTCTCTGGTGATTGTTTTATTCTTACTGTTGTTGTGTGGGTTTAGAATTAGTATTTACTTTGTACAACAATTTTTATATTAACATAACGTTCCACAACACTGTTGCTATTTGATGTCTTCTTTCCTTCCATGTTGACATAGCTCTCCACCATCTGTGCAACATTATGTAGACTACAAGGCTAAGCCCAGGCATAGTCATGAAATGAAGTTGAATCCTTAGAGCTCTACTTTGTTTCTATGCCCAGTGCCTTGGTGCTAGCAAATCTCCTTATTGTGGGTAGGGGGTGTGGAGAGGTGGTGAAGAGTTGTCCAGTGATTAGTCTCTCCCAGGATGAGAGAGAGGAAATTTTGCAGAAATGTTTACGCACTGCTGGAAAAAGCTGAGTTCATTTTTTTCCTTTATGAACTTAGTAGTTTTAAAATCATGATTTAAGAATGTGATCCTAGGGGGGTCTAATGCCACATCTTCTATTCTGTCTGTTCTTTCCCTGCTTGCTGGTATAATGCTATGATCATGTCAGATGCTGAATAAGTACCTATTATATCGGCAGACTGCCTTGTGTTTTTTGAAAAAAAACATTTTATAAGCCATAGCAAAAAGAAGGTAAGTTGGCCAGGCATGGTGCTCAAGCTGTAATTTCAGCACTTTGGGAAGCCAAGGCAGGAAGATCACTTAAGGCCAGGAGTTCAAGACCAGCCACCTGGGCAACATAGCGAGACTGTGTCTCCAAAATAAAATTTAAAAAATTAAGAAGGTAATTCTTTTACAAACTAGCACCACTAGAAAATGGAGTTTCATGGATGTTCCCAGTGATGGCAGTTTGGGTATAAGTTGTTTGACCACTGTCAGCCATATTTATTTTCATGTTTTTATCTGTGTAGCTATTTTAGTTATATAACTTGACTTAGCCACTCTTCCATTTAACATAACCAACCAGGGCTTTGGCCTTCCTGCCACCCTCCTACTCCAACCAGAGAAGTTCTACTTTTGTATATACATTGGGCTTCTTCTTAAGCTCACATTTGAAGAAAAGGTTCTGCTGCTTAAAAAAAAAAAAGAAAACTTTTGGATTATGTCAGTTTTATTCAAACTGAGATCCAGTAAGTTGCTTCAGAAACTCTAAAGTGTTTTATTTCAATTTCACTTTTAAGTACAATTTTAACTATAAGCACCATGCTCACCCATATATGATATTTACCAAATTGTCATAGCAATGAATGGCATCTCAATATATGCTATGAAGATATTTGAACTTCTTATAGTCTTAGGAAAATTTTGCTTTTTGCTGATCTTTTTCAGTTCCACCATGTCTGCTTAACTGCAATTGCCCAGGCAAGAAGACACTGCAGTGTACACAGAGCACACTCAGTTCAGTGCCATCCACACTGTGCCCTTCGTGGGGAAGGGCCAACTCATTGTACAAAATAAGTAAAGGCCTAATAGTATCATGATTTACTTACTTATTTTGTACAATGATATATCATGATAAATAATAAGGTTAAATCCAGCCCTTATTTTGAGTTTTGGGTGGTTTATGTCTGACCCGTCTTAGTAGTAAAGAGCAAAAAGTAGTTGTACGAAATTTTTCACAAGACATTCAACTTTGAAACAAAACTTTGCTGCTTCTCCCTTTGGATCTTCTGGATTATTTAGTTAAAAATTATTCTGTGGCTGAGCATGTGACTCACACCTGTAATCCCAGCACTTTGGGAGGCCAAGGTAGGAGGATTACTTGAGCCCAGGAGTTCAAGACCAGCCTGGGCAACACAGCAAGACCCCATCTCAATTAAAAGTATATATATATTCGGGGCCAGGTACAGTGACTCATGCCTGTAATTCCAGCAGTTGGGGAAGCTGAGGCAGGAGAATCACTTGAGCACGGAAGTTTGAGACCCGCCTAGGCAACACTGTGAGACTCCCATCTCTATAAAAATGTTAAAAATCAGCCAGGCATGATGGTGTGCACCTATATGTAGTGCCAGCTACTTACGAGGCTTAGATGGGAGGATTGCTTGAGCCTGGGAGTTTGAGACTGTAGTAAATATGATCATGCCACTGCTCTCCAGCATGTGCAACAGAGCAAGCCCTTGTCTCAAAAAAAAAAAACAAACAAAAGGAGGGAAAAAAGTATTCAGAGATTATAAGCCAAGCAGTTGAAGGGGAGAATAAACATGTTACCAATTTCTTTTTTAATTTTTTAGTTTTTTTGAGGCAGAGTCTCACTCTTGTCACCCAGGCTAGAGTGCAGTGGCATAATGTTGGCTTACTGCAGCCTCCACCTCTGCCTCCCAGTTTCAAATGATTCTTTGGCCTCAACCTCCCAAGTTAAGTAACTGGGACTACAGGCACACACCACTATGCCTAGCTAATTGTTGTATTTTTGATAGAGATAGGGTTTCGCCATGTTGGCCAGGCCTGTCTCGAACTCCTGGCCTCGGCTGATCCACCCAACTCAGCCTCCCAAAATGCTGGGATTAGAAGTGTGAGCCACCATTGCCCAGCCCCTCTTAGCAATTTCAACTGTGTGCAAGGAAAACATGAGATAAATTGGTCGTTATAAAGCTGCAGCCATCAGTCTGTAACCCCCGATTTTAATTTTTGTACTATTCAGGACAGCATTATTATTAGAAGTATTGAACATACTTCTGAAGGTTTTTATTGGGTGTGGATATTCAATATAAATATAGGACTTTGACAGTAATCTACATTTAATTATAGAAATCCTCTTTTCCCTCTCCCACTCCATGATACCCACCATTCTAAACTCATCATTCCTTTTTCTTCTCACATAGTTTGAGTTTATATATACCCCAAAAAAGTTTACTTTTAACTTTATAAAATGGTATTATGCTGTATGTAGTCTTTTGGGACTCGAAATTTTCTAGTTAATATTATATTGCTAAGATTGATCCATATTGTTGCATGACTGTGGTTTTTTCATTTTATCTGCTATGTAATACTCTATTATGCAAACATACTACAGTTTTTTTCAACTACTCTCCTGTTGGTGAGCATTTGAGTTAGTTGTGGGTTTTTTGCTGTTGTGAACAGTGCTTTCATAATGGTCTTGTATATGTCTCCTGGAATATGTATGCAAGAATTTCTTTGTGGTATAATTGTAGGAACTGGAGTTGCTGGGTCATAGGGTGTGACAGTATTCAATTTTAAGAGACAATGCCAGATAGTTTTGTAAAGGGGTTGCCGAGTTTACACTTAGCCCACTCCCCTCAACCAGCAAAAGGTAACGTGAATCTGTACTCTATCTATCACTTGATAGTCAGACTTTTATATTTTTGCCAGTCACATGTTAAGTAGTGTCTCATGTGGTCTTGATTTGGTTGTCCCTAACCACTAGTGATACTGAACATTGTTCATATTTTTATTAGCTATATGTATATCTTATGTGAAACATCTGTTCATGTCATTTGTCCATTTTTCTACTGTGTGGGTTTTTTGGGGTTTTCTTTTTTTTTTTTTTTTTGGCTTATTGATTTAGAGGAATGTTGTGTGGGTTCTTGATATGATACTAGCTAGAACCTCTAAGACACTATGGAAATAGAAGTGGTACTTGTGGGCATCCTTGGCTCGTTTCTGACTTTAAAGAGAATACTGCTGTTTCCACATTTAGATTAATATCGTAAGTTTTTTATTAATACTCTTTATTGGGTTTAGGAAGTTCTCTTTACCTAATTTTTTAGAAAATTTTTATTATGAATAAATGTTGAACATAATTAAATGGTTTTTCTGCAGCTATGAAGAATAGGATGTTTCTTTTTCAATTTCTTAATATTGTGAGTTAAATAGATAGTCTAACATTAATCCAACTTGAGATAAATCACTTTCACTGGGATATTTTTTAATACACTACTAGATTTAATTTGCTATCATTTGGTTTAGAATTTTCATATGGGAAATGGGGCTGTAATTTTACTTTCTTATAGTATTTGAATTTTATAAGAAAATAAAATTAGTATTTAGTTATATCAGTATTAGCAGTATCAGTGGCATACGGAGTATCATTGTTATGCTGGCCTTGTAGAATGAGATGAAGGTTGTGATGGTTGATTTTATGTCAACTTTCCCCAGGCCTCAGTGCCAAGGTATTTAGTTTATTTAGTTATTTAAATTACTTAGTTATTTAGATATTTAGTTTATTTAGTTATTTATTCAAGATGTGATGGATCCATCATTATTCTGGACGAGATTAAAGTTTAAATTGATGGACTTTGAGTAAAGCAGATTGCCCTCCATAATGTGGGTGGGCATCATCCAGTTAGCTGAAGGCCTTACGGGAGCAAAGACTGACCTCCCACAAGCAAGGAGTTTGCCAGCAACCTGCCTTTGGGGCTCAGACTACAACTCTTCTCTGCATCCCCACCCTGTCTGCCCTGCAGATTTCAGACTTGCACCGCCACAATTTCATAAACCAATACCTTAAGTTAATCTCTTCTTCTCACTCTCCATTACACAAACACACACGCGCATGTACGCACACGCGCATCCTGTTGGTACTGCTTCTCTAGAGAACTAATACAGACGTACACCCTGTTTACTAGGAAATTTTGTATAAATTATGATCTGTTCCCTAACGTTTATGGGAGAACTTGCCTATAAACCAATCTGGGATTGTTTTTTTGTTTTGATTTTGGTAGAAGATTTTTAACTACTGCTTTAATATCTTGAATATTTCTTTTACCATGTAGGCTTTTCATTCTTTTTTGAGTCAATTTTGGTAAGTTATATTTTCCTAGGAATTTGGGCAGTTTTCAGATTTGTTGTCATTTAGTTGCCCATATTTCTAATAGTATTCTTTAATGTCTGCTTTCTCTGTAGTTATGCACCCCTTTTCATCAGTGTTACCTGTACCTGCTTTCCTTTTTTCTTTATTGCCAGCTTTGGCCCGTTGTGCTGTTTTGTATTGAAGAACCAATCTTTGGCTCTGTTGATTTCTTCTACTTTTTCATTGTTTTCTATATCATTAACTTCTGCTGTTTGTTTATGTTTTGCCTTGCATTTATTTTTCCAACATCAAATAGTTCATTCACTTTTAGCCTGTTTTTTTCCCATTTAAGTTTCTAAGTCTCTATATCTCTCTTAAAACATCACTTTCATCACATCTTACAAGTTTAGATTTTTTAATTTCTACTTTTTCTTTGACCTTTAAGTTATATAATATTGTCTTTAATTTTCAAACATGGCAGGAATTTTTATTTAGCTTTTTGGTTTTTATTTCTACCTTAATTGCTTTGTGATCAAAGTCTGTCTCGTTGCTATGCTTTGAAATTTGTGAGTTTTCATTATGGCCAAGATGAAATTTTGTCAATTTTGCATGTGTACTTGAGAAAAATTAATATTTTTATAGTAACTGGTTGTAGAGCTCTATGTATGCCCATTAGGTTTGGCGTATTAATTTTTGTTTTGTTCAGTTCTGTATTTCTGCTCATTGTCTTGTCTTTTTGATCAATAATTGAGATGTTGAAATCTCTCAATTTACCGAATTTTTCTTGTAATTATAGCAATTTTTACTTCATACAGGACTATTGTGTTTTAGTTTATATTTTCTTAATGAATTGAATGTTTTATTATGTAGTGATGCCTCCATTCCAAATAATGCTTTTTGTCTTTTTGTATCATAGTAGAGCCATACCAGCTTCCTTTTTGTTGACCTAATATGTTATTTTTTACACTTTTACTTTCAAACATTTCATGTCATTCTGCTTTACTGTAGCTTTTGGAGGCATCATATAACAAATTGTTTAAAATCCAATCTGAGTCTTTTAATGAGAAAATTAAGTTCATTTGCATTTGTTATTTTTTATATCTGTTTTTACCATCTAATTTTTTGATTTGGCTCATTTTCCTTTTTATATCTTTTCTTCTTCAACAAATACTAATTTTAATGTACTTTCACAATACTTGGTGTCTCCTTTTAACCCCCAACAGGTTGATTTAACTTAAGACTTTGTTCTGGATCACTGTATATTTTTGTCTTTTTTTTTTTTTAAAGAACCTTACTATTGTTAAAGAATATGATAGTTCTAAATTTAAACTGATGTGTATCCATATATATTAGTCTGTATCTAAAACATGTTGAATGAAAATGGCACATTACAAAGACATGTAACATTTTTGTTGAATTCAAAAATGTAAAACATTGGCATGTACTATTTATGAATACCTACATATGAGTAAAAATTAAAACATGCCTGCTGTGTCTAGTACATAGTAGGTACTCAGGAAATATTTGTTGAGTGAATAAATGATACTGAGAATGTAACCTGATAATGTAGTTCTTAGGCTAAATATTTAAAACATAAGAATTGGTGGTCTTAAAAATAGTATTGGCCCAACACAGTGGCTCATGCCTGTAATCCAACACTTTGGGAGGCAGAAGCAGGTGGATCATGAGGTCAGGCATTCAAGACTAAAAATACAAAAAATTAGCCAGGTTCGGAAGGCTGAGACAGAGAACTGCTTGAACCCAGGAAGCAGAGGTTGCAGTGAGCTGAGATTGCGCCACTGCGGTCCAGCTTGGGTTGGGCGACAGAGTGAGATTCCATCTCAAAAAAATATTTCTTTTCATATCTTTCAGATATGGGTAAGTGTCATCTTACCAAAGGCAAACAGGCTCTAGAGATTCGAAGTAGTTTATCTGAGAAGAGAGCACTTACTGATCCAATACAGGGAACAGAATATTCTGCAGAATCTCTGGTGCGGAATCTACAGTGGGCCAAGGCTCATGGTATGGTAAAGTCTGTTTTTTGTTTAATCTGTATTTATGTTAAATCATATAGTCTTTTTCTTCTGAATAACACTTTCCTCCCAATTTTACAGTGAAAATATTTTGGCTTACCAGGCAAATCTCAAACCAGTGTTTCAATTATGGACATTACACTGGTTTATTTGATGTTGGAAATATCAAGTTATTTAGCCCATTATTTTCACTATTGGTAAAATTAAAATGACCATATAAAAATTTTTCTATTTTAAAAATAGGTTAATTTTCCATTTGTCTAGTACACAGTCCCTTAGATTCTCCTGTATTGTGATCTGTTAAAGTGTGCAGCTGTCAAAAATCATGGATTTGGGTTCTGATTCAGTCTATCACTCTATGAACATGTTACCTATAACATGAATAAGAAATAGTATCTGTTTCAGGCCAGGCACGGTGACTCACACCTGTAATCCTAGCACTTTGGGAGGCTGAGGCAGGTAGATCATCTGAGGTCAGGAGTTCAAGACCAGCCTGGGCAACATGGCAAAACCTTGTCTCTACTAAAAACACAAAAAGTTAGCAGGGTGTGGTGGCATGTGCCTCTAATCCCAACTACTAGGCACTGATGCAAGAGAATCACTTGAACCTTGGAGGTAGAGGTTGCAGTGGAGTGAGCAGAGACTGTGCAGCTGCACTCCAGTCTGGGTAACAACATGACTCCATCTCGAAAATAAAATAAATAGTACCTGCCTCATAGGTTATTGGGATTGAGTGAGTGCACAGGTAGAAATGAGCATGGCACTCAACAAGTCCTCTGTGCTTGTGATTATCAGTATAACTCAGCATCCTCTCTTGGACACTTGAGCAGTAGGTTGATCAACAGAGAAAATGAGGTGAAAATCAATCTATAGCTTAATTACCTTTGGGTAATTGTATATGGTTTAGTGAAAAAATATGTTTAAATTACTATTTGAAATATTTTGGATTTTCTGAGTCCAAGTATCTATTCTGTGAGTCTCTTATAATTGTATTTATTGAAGTTCCATAAAATATTTTTACAATAATTTTTGTTCTTGGCCAGGCTTGGTGGCTCACGCCTGTAATCCCAGCACTTTGGGAGGCTGAGATGGGTAGATCACCTGAGGTCAGGAGTTCAAGACCAGCCTGGCCAACATGGTGAAACTCCCTCTCTACTAAAAATAGAAAAATTAGCTGAGCACCTATAATCGCAGTTACTCTGGATACTGAGCCAGGAAAATCGTTTGAACACAGGAGCTGGAGGTTGCAGTAAGCCAAGGTTGCACCATTGTACTCCTGCCTGGGCAGCAAGAGCAAAACTGTCTCAAAAAAAAAAATTGTTCTCCAATATATATTTTTGGTAAATTAACATATTAAAGCACATTAAAATGTAAAATGCCATAAATATCTCACCATTCCAGATAACTGGAGAAGTAATTGAAATTGAATGTCTTTTGTCTATAAAAGATCTAAACAACAAACAATAACAAAATTATAGGGGTAAAGATCAGCAGTAAACGAAACCTCATAAAACTAAAAGGTCATAGAGAAAGTATTTGTAACAGGCCAGGCATGGTGTAATCCCAGCACTTTGGGGGGCTGAGGTGGGAGGATCACGAGGTCAGGAGATCAAGACCACCCTGGCCAACATGGTAAAACACCCATGTCTGCTAAAAATAAAAAAAAAATTAGCTGGATGTGGTGACATGCACCTGTAGTTCTAGCTACTAAGGAAGCTGAGGCAGGAGAATCACTTGAACCCAAGAGACGGAGGTTGCAGTGAGCTGAGATCACACCACCACACTCCAGCTTGCTGACAGAGCGAGACTGTCTCAAAAATATATATATATATATATATTTGTAACAAATTTAATTAAGTAGATAGTTTTTAAATTTTTAATAAAGAGCTCATACAAAATAGAGAAAAAAAATTAAGACTCTCCTCAGTAAACAAGCAAATGATGCAAATTCAATAATCCACACTTCTAGAAGTATATTGAGAAAGAAATCTTAAAAATGGCTAATTAAGGAATAATTAAAACTATGATGATATCTTTCTACTTTTTAATTCCATCAAATAGACAAATGTTTTAAAAATTATTAATACTGTTTTGGACATGTTGTGGTGAAACTTTATATTCCATGTAAATTGAAAATAATTTGTCCCATATGTAAAGGAACAATCGCATAGCTATATCTAACAATCTTAAAGCATTACATATATACAAACAAATATTAACTATGATAGAAAAACAATAAAATGTGGAAGTATTATAATTCAAGAGTTAACAGAATTGTTAAACTATAGTATGGCCATTCAGTGACATTGTGCTTTATTAAAAATTCTGGTCATGGGCCAGGTGCAGTGGCTCACACCTGTACTCCCAGCACTTTGGGAGGCCAACGCAGGCAGATCACAAGGTCAGGAATTCGAGACCATCCTGGCCAACATGGTGAAACCTCGTCTCTACTAAAAATACAAAAATTAGCTGGGCCTGGTGCCGTGTGCCTGTAATCCTAGCTATTAGGGAGGCTGAGGCAGGAGAATCACTTGAACCAGGAAGTCAGGTTGCTGTGAGCCAAGATTGCACCACTGCGCTTCAGCCTGTCAACAGAGCAAGACTCTGTCTCAAAAAAATAAATAAAATAAAATAAAAATTCTGGTCATATAAATTGAGGCAACAGTGAAAATATATCTACAATTGTATGCATATTTTTGAGAGCCACAATAAAAATTTATATATACAGATGGATAAGAACTATGAGCAAATGGTAAGTGAAATATTGGCCAGCAGAATATTGAGCTTTATTTTTTAAAATGTGTGTTTAAACAATATGATTCATGTTTTTAAGCAAAAGAAAGGCTAATTATATTCTTCATAAATATGTGCCTCTTATCAGGAAATCTACCAAAGTTGTTCTTAACTGTTCTTTTTCAGAACTCCCAGAAAGTATGTGTCTTAAGTTTGACTGTGGTGTTCAGATTCAATTAGGATTTGCAGCTGAGTTTTCCAATGTCATGATAATCTATACAAGTATAGTTTACAAACCACCAGAGATAATAATGTGTGATGCCTACGTTACCGATTTTCCACTTGTGAGTCTCTCCTTTTTTCTCTTATTTAAAATACAGTAATAAATTCTCACTTATTAAACATATAGGAAATATGTATATTTATATATAAGTGTGTATATTTGTTTATAGTTTAGTAACACTGGTCATAATATTTACTGATTGCCAAGATACCTCAAGTTTATCAGATTTAGAAATGTCTAAAGTTTATTCAAGAAAGATGCCTTTAATTTCTCATATCTTAAACAGGATAGCAAATGTGAAGGAATAAAATGCGCTATAAATATGTTAAGAATAACTTCCTTTTAAACAGTTATAACTTATATTGGAAACAATAGTTTTTAAGTCTTGTCAAGTTATGGTCACTGGAATAATGGACATTTAGTTCTGTCTTTTCAAACATTTAGGTAAGATATTTATTTTATGTTAGTCTAAAGAAGCCAGTAAATAGTACCCCTCTTTCCTACGTGAGTGTGACAAGGTGTAAGACACGCAGAAACCCAGAATATCACTTTTATTACTGATAGAGGCTTTGTGGAGGATATTGCCTCATGTGAGAATAAATGGTCTAGCACCAAACCCCAGAATTCAGTGGCCACTCCACACCTCCAGTCTCAGCAGCACGGAGCCCAGATAAACTTCCTGCGGTGCTGAGCAGGTGAGGGCCCTGTGGGCTTCTCACTAGAGGAGCAGAATCTCTTGGCCTTTGGGTTGGCTCTAAAGAAAAAGGAATAAGTCTGCTTATTTATCATTCTTAAATATTCTAATTATATAAATTTCCCTGCACCTTCCCAAAAGTGATGATTAAGAGGAGAGAATCCAAGAGTCAAACACTAATGGGACTCTCTCTGCTTAAGAGGAAACTTGAGGAGCTCAAGAAGCATTTCTAGCAATCATTTGAAAGGAAACTCTTTCAGAGCACACTTTACTTTTTAAATGGCTTAGTACAGAGTTGAGAATTCCTATTATAACCATAGATTGTTGTTTTCATTTAGTCTTGGATAAATAATTTTGGGATTACCAAAATTCATGAGAGAACAGTATCAGTTAAGACGTCTTATGTGCTAGATTATATTGTGACTTTCATTGATTTCATTATTAACAGTCACTGATTTTTCTTTTACAGGACCTAGATATTGATCCAAAAGATGCAAATAAAGGCACTCCTGAAGAAACTGGCAGCTACTTGGTATCAAAGGATCTTCCCAAGCATTGCCTCTATACCAGACTCAGTTCACTGCAAAAATTAAAGGTTTCTACCTTTTCTGTTTATAGCTTCTAATGGAAAACTTTACAAAACTGGAAATTTAGTTTGGCATAGATCATAGATATGTTGCCTTATTGAGTATTACACTAGAGGTAACTAATCTACAGAAGGTCCTATCGGTGACCCTTTTTATATTCTGTTTCTGACGGTGGGCTGAGGACTTTATTTGTGCTTACCCCCTATATTGCTGAAAAATTAGGAACATAAAGCATATTTTTTTTTTTTTTTTTTTTTTTAAGATAGAGTCTCTCTCTGTTGCCCAGGGTGGAGCGCAGTGGCGCGATCTCAGCCCCCCAAGTAGCTGGGACTACAGGCACACGCCACAAGCCCTGGCTAATTTTTGTATTTTTAGTAGAGACAGGATTTTACCATGTTGGTCAGGATGGTCTCAAACTTCTGACCTGGTGATCTGCCTGCCTCAGCCTCCCAAAGTGCTGGGTTTACAGGCGTGAGCCACCATGCCCAGCCTAGAGCATATTTTTCTTATTTCTTTTTTTTAGAGACAGGGTCTTACTCTGTCACCCAGGCTGGAGTGCAGTGGCATGAACATAGCTACTGTAAAACTTAAAACTCTTGATCTCAGACAATCCTGCCACCTCAAGTTTTCAAGCAGCTGAGTCTGCAGGCACGAGCCACCACACTAATTTTTTACAATTTTTTGTAGAGAAGGGATCTCCCTATGTTGCCCAAGCCAAACTTGAACTCCTGGCCTCAGGAATCCTCCCTTGGCCTCCCAAAGCCCTCAGATTACAGATGTGAGCCACCACACCCAGCTCCATATTCTGCTTTTAAATATGTTGAGATTTTCAAGTAATAATTTCCTAGTTCTATAACTAAACATATAGCAAATTAGAATTGGAATTTCAATTTTTTTATTTCTAGCTGACTTACAAATGAGAAGCTAGTTCTGCATGTTGAGTGTTCTAATGAAAGCTTTTCTTTGCAAAAATTGAGATTTTAATTTGCTCACAACTACATGACCATATCAGCCAAAACTCAGGAAATGGAATGGGCATGACTGAGAATTACACACATAAACCTGTTGTCATCCTGTTCAGAGTTCTATTAAAATCCTTTCTTCTCTTAAAAAGTTAGCCCATTACCTGATTCCCTTATATTTTCCACCTAGGATTATGGATAATATTTTAAAAACAGTTTAAGCTTTTTTTGTAAAAGTGGTATAAAACCAGTTGTTCTGGAGCTGAGTGCGGTGGCTCAAGCCTGTAATCCCAGCACTTTGGGAGGCCAAGGCGGTTGGATCACGAGGTCAAGAGATCGAGACCATCCTGGCCAACATGGTGAAACCCTGTCTCTACTAAAAATACAAAAATTAGTCTGCCATGTTGGCAGATGCCTGTAGTCCCAGCTACTCGGGAGGCTGAGGCAGGAGAATTGCTTGAACCCCAGGAGGCAGAGGTTGCAGTGGGCTGAGATTACACCACTGCACTCCAGCCTGGTGATAGACTCTGTCTCAGAAAATAAAACCAGTTGTTTTTAGATGGTGTCTCACTCTGTCGCCTGGGCTTGAGTGCAGTGGTGGCAGTCTTAGCTCACTGCAACCTCCACCTCCCGGACTCAAGTGACTCTTATGCTTCAGCCTCCTGAGTAGCTGGGACTACAGGTGCATACTACCATGCCCAGTTAATTTTTTATACTTTTAGTAGAGACGGGATTTCACCACATTGGCCAGCCTGGTCTTGAACTCCTAACTTCAAATGATTCACCTGCCTCTTCCTCCCAAAGTGGTGGGATTATAGGCGTGAGCCACCACGCCCAGCCTAGTTCATTTTTTAATTAAAGAATAATTCCCCATCTCTAATAGGGAAGGATAAACTGCTTGGAAAGTATGTTTTCACTGTTCATCTGGAATATCAGGTCTCTTTCATTTCGACTACTAACAATAGTAAGAACTAGAAATTCTACTGGATTTGTTGTAAGTATTGCATGAAGGAAAAGGAAGATGACGATAGCTGGTGTTTCTCAGTTTAGGGGAGATAAAAAGGGTGCCATGAGGATGGAACCTGGGAAAGGAGGGCAAGTGGATGTGTGGTGGGATGGGAGTATGAATAATAATATTTTTTCAGATTACTGTATATTCCCTGTTGATGCCAGTAATAAACCAGATTTTTTTTTCCTTTTCAGGAACATCTAGTCTTCACAGTATGTTTATCATATCAGTACTCAGGATTGGAAGATACTGTAGAGGACAAGCAGGAGGTGAATGTTGGGAAACCTCTCATTGCTAAATTAGACATGCATCGAGGTTTGGGAAGGAAGACTTGCTTTCAAACTTGTCTTATGTCTAATGGTCCTTACCAGAGTTCTGCTACCACCTCAGGAGGAGCAGGGCATTATCACTCACTGCAAGACCCATTCCATGGTGTTTACCATTCACATCCTAATAATCCAAGTAATGTTACACCAGCAGATAGCTGTCATTGCAGCCGGACTCCAGATGCATTTATTTCAAGTTTTGCTCACCATTCTTCATGCCATTTTAGTAGAAGTAATGTGCCAGTAGAGACAACTGATGAAATACCATTTAGTTTCTCTGACAGGCTCAGAATTTCTGAAAAATGACCTCGTTTTTGAAAGATTGCATGAGTATAGATGCCTCATGTAAAATAGTACTGTACTTAGATAAAGTGAGACATTTTGAAAAGGCAAATCTGTATATATAAAGAATAGTAGTAACTGTTTCATAGCAAACTTCAGGACTTTGAGATGGTTGGAATTACATTATTTAATCACAGACTTCCTCTTCTAAGATTTTGTGAATTGATTAGTTCTGTACAAATGAAATATGGGGGTATGTTTATATGTATATACAAAATATTTTCATTATGAACAATCTGAAGTAAGAGCAATGGGAATAGCATTATTGTAGAATAAGTCATTGTATTTTTAATACCAGAAAGAACCTTGCTGATCACCAGGCATAACCTAATTTCTTCAATGGAAGAAACACATAAAGGCATCTTATCTAAGTTAGAGCTGGCACCAGAACTGAGACCTCCAGAATTCTATTCCACTATTTTTTCCACTACACACTGCCTTCCTGACAGGTTCTGAGATAAGCGTTATTTTTGTAGATAGAGTGAAATATATTTATCTATATATAGAGAGAGAGATACATATCTATGTATTATCTCAAGGAATGTACAAACTTTAGTTTTTGATTATAGGAGTTTGCTGCAAGTTTTACTTAAGAGATTTGTATATAAATCTGATGTAGAACAGGCTGAAATTTCTTGTTCATAAGATTATGAAACCGCATGAGAAGTGACAAAATGTTTGTCTGTTAAAGCTAGATCTAGCAGAGGTTAAGAATCAAGATATAATGGTTAATTTTCATAGCAGCCTAGCTGAATTTTCCAGATATTTAGCATCTTCCTTGATAATATGTGTTTTCTTCTTGAATTTTACTGGCCTAATGAGATAATATTCTTATCATTTCTGATTCTACCTAAAAGTTGGTTAAAAATGCAATTGGCACTAACAAGGAAAATACTGAATTTGTAATGTTAAAAGTCTCACAAAGAAAATCCCAGGCCTAAATGGCTTCCCTGCTGAATTCTACCAGACATTAAAATTAGCACTAATTTTCTTTCTAAAGTAGAAGAGAACACTTCCCACCTTATTCTATGAGGTCAGTATTACCCCAATACCAGACTAGACATCACAAGAAAACTATAAGCCCATATTCCTTATTGATACAAACATAAAAAGCATTAACAAAATACTAGCAAACTGAATCTAGCAACATAAAAAGGATTATACATCATGACCAAGTGGAATTTATCCCAGGAACTCAAGGTTGGTTCAACATGTAAAAAAAAATAAATAAGCTAATATACAGTCAGTTCTCACTATTCACAGTAATTATGTTCTACAAAGTATTCCCCCACAAACACTGAATTAAATATGGAACGACTGCTTTTAGGAGAATGTGTGTTTATATGTGTATACATATGCTTATGTAATGCACATTATGAGCTTGAATTCTTAAAACGGTTCATCCTAGCAGATTCTGTTTTACAGAAGTCAAAGTGAGGTATCAGAAGTCTTAAGTGACATGCCTGACGCACCCCACTAAAACATGTGCCAGAACTGAAATTCAAACCGGAGCCAGAGCTTCTTATACTACACTGAATTGCCCCTGCCATTTCCATCCTCCAATTATTTCTCTATGAGGCTGAAACAGGAAGGCAGAGCATCATCTTGTGCATCCTCAGCTGGGAACGTGTGAATTGACTCAATTTTTTCACCTATTTACACATATCCACAAATGACCACAAAAGTGTCACAGATATCAATTTGAGGCTTATAAATAAATTTAAGCAAGTTCGTAAATTGACGAATACATAACTGTGAATAATGAGGATCAACTGTACCAAATTTAATCAAGCACAAACCTCACATAGATTTGTCTTAAGAGAGACAGAAACAGCATTGGATAAAATCCAAAACCCTTTCAAGATAAAAACACTCAACAAACTAGGAATAAAAGGAATCTTCCTAGATATGATAAATGTAACATCTGTGAAAAGCCCACACCTAACATCATACTTCATGGTGATAGACTAAAGGCTGCATGTTTTCCCCTTAAGATTGGGAATATGTACAAGGATGCTCATTCACACTACTACTATTCAGTATTGCACTTGAGGTTCTAGCCAGAGCAATTAGGCAAGAGAAAGAAAAGCTGTCTATACTGCAAAAGAGGTGAAACTGTGTATTCACAGTTCATATATACTTGTACATCGAAAATGCTAAGGAATCCATAAAGAAATGAGTTCAACAGGTTGCAGGATATAAGATCAAATATACAAAAATCAGTTTTATATCTATACTAACAACAAACATTCTGAAAACAAGAATAAGGACATCCTATATACAGTAGCATCAAGAAGAATAAAACTATAAAATGCTGTTTAAAGAAATTAAGATACAGAAATGGAAAGACATCCATGTTCGTGGATTGGAAAAGTTAATATTGGTAAGATGGCAGTGCTGCCCAAATTAGTCTGCAGATTCAACACAATTCCTATCAAAATCCTAACTGTATTTTTTGCAGAAATTGACAATCTGATAAAATTGATACGGAAATAGAGGGGACCCAGAATAGCCAAAAAATCTTGGAAAAAAACAAAGTTGGAAGACTTACGAATTTCAAAATGTGCTACAAAACTACAATAAGACAATGTAGGCATATGGATAGACATATTGATTATAGGAATGGAACTGAACATCCAGAAATAAACCGGTACATTTCTGATCAACTTTGCAACAAGGATGCTAATACCATTCAATAGAGTGGTCTTTTCTGCTGGGACAACTGGTAGCTACATGTACAGCAAAAGGATCCCTACCTCCTATCCCATTACAAATTCTAATTCTATCCCATTACAAATTCTAGGATCATAGACCTAAGTAGAAGAGCAAAAGCAGAAGTAGATCTTTGTGGTGTTGGGCTTAGGAATGGTTTCCTAGATACAACACCGAAAGCACAAGCAACAGAGGAAAACAATAGATAAATGGGACTTCATCAAAATTAACTTGAGCACCGTAAAGGACACCATTTAGAAAGTGAAGATAACCCTCAGAATGGAAGAAAAAAAATTGAAAAATCATGTGTCTGATAAGGAGTTTCCATCTAGAATAGAGAGCTCTCATAACAAACGTGCGGGGGCTCAGCCTGGTTACCACAGCGCAGCACTGCCCAGTGAACTTCCTGTGATGATGGGATGCTTGGTATCTCCACTCAGTGTGACAGCTTTAGCCTCATGGGACTGTCGAGCAATTGAAATAATAGCTAGCGTGAGGAACTGAATTTAAAATTTTAGTTTTAGGCTGGGTGTGGTGGCTCAAGCCTGTAATCTCAGCAATTTGGGAGGCCAAGGCAGGTGGATCATTTGAGCCCAGCAGTTTGAGACCACCCTGGCCAAGATAGCAAAACTCCATCTCTACTAAAAATACAAAAAAAATTAGATGGACGTGGTGGCGCACACCTGTAATCCCAGCTACTAG
Organism: Cheracebus regulus; assembly: GCA_963574635.1. NCBI lineage: Eukaryota > Metazoa > Chordata > Mammalia > Primates > Pitheciidae > Cheracebus > Cheracebus regulus. The sequence continues at coordinate 6,936 of CAUYQU010101526.1, read as the reverse complement.
GGAGGCTGAGACAAGGAATTGCTTGAACCCAGGAGATGGAGGTTGCAGTGAGCTGAGATTGTCCCACTGCGCTCCAGCCTGGGCAACAGCGTGAGATGCCATCTCAAAAACAAAATTTTGTTAGAATAGTCACATGTAGCTTTTGGCTTCCATATTGGACTATGCAGCCACAGAGAATGAGACTAGAGGTCAAATAGGGTAGAGGAAATTTTTACCTTCCCCTTTTATACTCTTCTGTATATTAGTTTTTTGTTTTGTTTTGTTTTTTGGGGTTTTTTTTTTTTTTTTTTTTTTGACAGTCTGGAGTGCAGTGGTACAATCTTGGCTCACTGCAGCCTCTGCAGAGGCTGAGACAGGAGAATCGCATGAATTTTTTTTAAATCTAAACTTTGTAATTTTAAAACTGGCTTAAGAAACAAGAAGAATGGTACAGTTTTGGTCTTTTATCAACCATGTTATTTTACTTGAATCTCTCATGCCAATTGCTTTGTAATATTAGGGTTGGATTTACACATGAGTGGCATTTAGAAAAGGTAATCTATTAGAAAAAAAAAAAGAAAAGGTAATTATCAATACCAATTATAATGTAATAAATTAGGATAGTAGAGGTTTGAGCAATCAAAGGGTCACCTAAATCCAAAACCAGTACTTCATGCTGAGAGGGAATATTTTCTGAAGGTAATTTTAAAAAATTAAAGTCACAATTATAAATTATACATTTTCAGGCCAGGAGCGGTGGCTCACGCCTGAAATCCTAGCACTTTGGGAGGCTGAGGAGGGCAAATCACCTGAGGTCAAGAGTTCAAGACCAGCTTGACCAACATGGGGAAACCCCATCTCTACTAAAAATACAAAATTAGCTGGGCATGGTGGCACATGCCTGTAATCCCAGCTACTCGGGAGGCTGAGGCAGGAGAATCATTTGAACCCAGGAGGCAGAGGTTGCAGTGAGCTGAGATCACGCCATTGCACTCCAGCCTGGGCAACAAAAGTGAAACTCCATCTCAAATAATAAATTAATGATACATTTTCTAATAAGTGAAATCTCAACTCATGGGATAATTTGAATATAAAACACTGGATTGTTCCTCATTCAGTGATGAACAAGTCAAAACACATTTCAGGAAAGAAAATCTTTCAAGAGGAACACTGGCACAGAAGAGGTTTGTTTAGGCACTGTCTTCCTCCCCCATCTCTAATGCCTCTGACTCTTCAAATCTCTGACTTGCACATGAAGTAACAGTGAGGTGGCCTCTTCAGTAATCACAATTTTTGACTTGTCAAATTCAAGAAATTCAATTATGTAGCCAGAGCTTAGATCATTGACATGTATATATTGGCATAACCTTTTTTTTTTTCCCCCTGTGTTTTAAATTTTATTAGAAGTGGGATCTCATTTTGTTGCCCATGCTGGTCTCAAGTACCCATCTTCAAGTGATTCTCCTGCCTTCTCCCGGGTTCAAGCGATTCTTGTGCCTCAGACCCGGCGTAGCTGGGATTACAGGTGCACACCACCACGCCCAGCTAATTTTTTATTTTTAGTAGATACAGGGTTTCACCATGTTGGCCAGGCTGGTCTCGAACTCCTGACCTTGGAGTGATCCTCCTGCCTCTGCCTCCCAAAGTGCTGGGATTACAGGTGTGAGCCACCGCACCCACCAGCAGTGTATCTCTTCTAAAGTACGTTGCAACTGAGTTTTATTCACTCCAGAATCACTTTTCAAAAAGCACTCAGATTTAATGCCACCAACTGTTTGTGTTATGTATCTACCCCACAAAACAGCTCTAAAAGTGATTTACTAAAAGACTAACAGCATTCATCTCTGTCAGGATAATTTTTCTTTGCTTGCTTACCTGTATTTTGCAAATTTTACATCAACAACGATTGTATAATTTTAAAATAGATACGCACGATTATATAATGTAAATTTGCTCAGCTTCAATAAATTTAAGAACACATTTTTAACTTTTCATAAGGAGTCTTAAGTTTAAAAGTACAATGTCATATTACAGAGTGCTTATTATTCTGTTACAAAATTAGTAAAGCTGATTCTACCTCAGTCTGAAGTAATTCCCACTTTTCATCATGCTAGGAATTTATTTAGTTGATAAATAGCATTTTAGGTACTAAAAATGATTGGATGAGTATTTCCACATTAATAAGCACCAGGGTAGCAGATGGAATCCCTTTCTGTATGCTAGGTTTAAACATTTTACACATGGTCTTATTTAACCCTCAACAGCCTTGCAGTTTATAGATGAACTGATTCTTAGGCTAACCTGAGATATTAATTTGCCCTCCAGGATAACCCAGCTAGTAAGGGCAGAGCCAGGATGATTCAGACTCAGACCAGACCCAGGTATTTTGTCCACAGTACTATGGCTACTTATACCATAATGGGAAAAGGACACAATCAGTGTCTTAACATTTCATTCTTACATGAAAAACACTATTAAAATAGTGAAACATTGGCTGGGCACGGTGGCTCATGCCTGTAATCACAGCACTTTGGGAGGCCAAGGCAGGCAGATCACGAGGTCTGGAGTTCGAGACCAGCCTGACCAACATGGTGAAACCCCATCTCTACTACAAATAGAAAAAAAAAAAAAAAAAAATTAGCTGGTGCATGTCTGTAATCCCAGCTACTCAGGAGGCTGAGGCAGGAAAATCGCTTGAACCTGGGAGGCGGAGGTTGCAGTGAGCTGAGATTATGCCACTGCACTCCAGCCTGGGCAAAAGAGTGAGACTCTGTCTCAAAAAAAATAAAATTATCAAAGCAAAAGTACATCTCTAAATGTGAAATTGGAAAAATTTCCAAAGGATTTGAGCTGAAATTAATGTTGCTATATTATGGTCAATACAGTAGGCTGTTCTGCTAGGGACTTTTTTTTTTTTTGGAGAGTCTCGCTCTGTCACCCAGGTTGGAGTGCAGTGGTGCAATCTTGGCTCACTGCAGCCTTCTCCTCCCAGGTTCAAGCAATTCTCATTCCTGTGCCTCAGCTTCCTGAGTAGCTGGGATTACAGACACCCCCGCCACCACACCTGGCTAATTTTTGTATTTCTAGTAGAGACAGGGTTTCACGTGTTGGCCAGGCTGGTCTTGAATTTCTGACCTTGTGATTCACCCACCTCGGCCTCCCAAAGTGCTAGGATTACAGGCGTGAGCCACCACACCTGTATTTAAAATACTAAAATTAAATATTTTAATTTTTTAAAATATTTTCCTAAGCTTTAGTTTTACCACTTCCAAGTCTGAACAGACTGGTTATTTCTACATTACAGACACTTAGTGTCTCCCTCCAAGGCGGACAGTTTTTATAGTCTGCCTTTGTAACATACACATCTGTTCCTCTTGCCAGATGGGGATTCCTACATTGCCATCTGACCTCAGCATCCTTTATTTAGCTCCAACTTGGATAAGCAGCTTTGTTTCCTTCCCAATCTCCTGGTCAGACAGTTGACCTCATATCTATGTCTAGTGGTTTTCAAACATCAGAGTAGCCCCTCAGAGGGGTGGGGTTGGGGCTCCCCACTTTTACCTGTTTTCCACACTACCTTTCCAGGTAAGCTTTGGTCTGCGCTAAACCCCACCATTTGCTTTGGGATTCTCCTCCATCACAGCCACACCCCACACCAGCTGGGTGCCTTTGGGAGACCATAGTCCTTAAAAAGGGGGAAGAAAAGTGAGGGCTGCAGGCATCTGACCTGCAGTGCAGGCCCCTGGAGCAAACAGCACCAAAGTTGTCCCCCTAATTAGCTTTGTCATTCAAGATGTGACTTGCTAGCAGGTGTTACTAACAAGGCGAAGCACCATCTGATACCTCCCCATTGGAATCAGTTATTGCTAATTAGGTATTAAGTGTCTGAAAACCTGATTTTATACTTTGGTATCACCTGGCCCAGTTACAGCTTTGGGAGGGATACAGTTTTGAAGTATGCAGTGGCACTCTCACCCGCAAGGCAGAAATGTGCTTATTCGGGGAGGGCCAGATACGGGGCACATAGGGGTTGGCATGCTGGGACACACTCTTCCTTGAAGTACACGTGCAGAAAGCCACCTCACAGCCCAAGGCTTTATGAGCACGAAAGGAACGCGGGGCAGGGGATCATCTAGTTGAACCTGATGGTTAATGACAGCAGACTATGATGAGCCAGATGTCTCTCTCATTGGTCAACCCTGCCAGTGAGCCCGAATGCTTCCAAGCCAAGAGTCTCTCCATCCTGGACAGCACCTACAGGACCCTGGCAATGTCTGCTGCCCAAGGTGCTTCCAGGCCAGTTCGCTTTAGCTATGGTAATTTATTTGTTCAGCTCGCAGGTCTGCCTTGGAGCCACTCTACCCTTGTAAGCTGACTTCACATCTGAGGCCTGACCCACAGTGTGACTCGCAAAATTACCTTTTCCTACATTTTCGTGTCCTGGCCCCTTGTTAGCAGCAGGTGACCAGCACTGGCCACCAAGGCCCAAGCTGGGCTGCCCAACACAGAGCTGAGGGCTGAGGGTTGTGGGCTGTGGAAGCCACAATCATTATTAGATAGGACTGATTCTGCCTATAGCTGAAAAGAATGTCACCAAATAACGTAGAGAAGAAAGATAAGGAAGATCATACCATGATGCCCTGCTCAGCTGAGCTTCCTGGAGGCTCCTGCTAAGGAGTGGTGGGAGAAGGGATGTCTTCAGGTGGGCCAATGGGAGCAGCTGGCTTTCAAAATGCCACTTTAAAAGGAGGCTGGCTATTGGCCTGCACTGCACAGGAGCTTCCTGGCCAGATGCCATAGGACCTGGGGTCACCAGCAAGCCTAGAGCTGAGGCTCCCTGACTCCATCTCCAAATATACAATCAAAGTGGGGCTGTGAGAGGACAGAAGGGCAGTGCGGGACCAGCTCCTGGAGGACTCACCTGGTCCCTGAAGGGCATGCGATCCATGCCCCAGGCCAGTGCTGCTGGCTGAGTGTGAGAAACCCTGGACTCCATTCATCAGAAGCCCAGGTGCTTCAGCAAGAAGGCTGGGGACCTCTGGGGCTGGCCCTAGGAGCAGATCAATAGATAAGACTAGTGGGCAGAGGGTACATAGGAGCTAAGCCTGGGGAGACAGGTGGGGGAGCTGCCACACAGCTGGGTCCAACCCAAAGGCCTTTGGGAGTAAATCAGCCACCCCAGCCAGCACTGAGTTTCTCTAAGTTCCTCTCCTTTCAAGGCTGTGTTATTTACCAATTCCTAAAGGGGACCTCAGAGACTAACTCACAGGCCATCTCTCACTGCATCCTCCCTGATCCCCTCAGCAGGAAGCCATATGGAGACACAGCAGTGCTTTCTGTGTACATTTCACCCAGAAAATGCACACATCTCAGCATGAGTGACTCCTGACAGTGACCCCAGATTGCACCAGCCAGGCTGGGCTCATCACATTCCCGGGATGGGAAGTCCCACCTGTGACCTGGCTATTCTAGGACATCCCAGGCCAATCCACAGAGCTGCTGACATCTTTTGTTCTGGTTCCCGCCCACCCCGTTCCACTGGGAGATCAAGTTCATTCATTCACTCAGAACTCAGAGAAGCCATAACTCACGGTCACGGTTTATCACAATGAAAGGATATAGACTCCAATCAGCAAGAGAAGAGCCACGTGGACAGAGGCAGGAGAGCCCAGGCACCCCGTCCATCATCCTCTCCTGGTGGAGTTGCACGGCCAGCGCTTACCCCTCCCAATGATGATGTGTGGCAAAACACACCAAGCGCTGCCAACTAGGGCTGCTCATCTGAGCCTGGGTGTCCAAGGTTCCTGCTGGGGGCTGGTCACCAGACATGGCTGGCCGCCCACTTGGTTGATCCTGGTTTCCAGCCCCTGCAGAGGACAAGCTGATACCAATTGGCCCAAGGGGACCCCCATAGGTCACATTGTTAGCAGAGACTATCTGGTGGGGCCAAAGGCCCTCAGATAAATAAAGGCACTCTTAACAGGGAGGCAATTCCAAGGGCTTGGACATTGCCTCCCGGGAGCCAGAGATAAGGGCCAAACCTTTCCTTGGTCGAGGTTAATCATGACTGCACCCCAGGACATGCGAGGCTGATTCTGGAGTTTTGTGCCTGCTGTTGACTACCTAGAATGCCTTCCTCACTTTGTTAGAGGCATTTGAACCAAAGTGACTCCATCTTGAATAGGAGCTGCATTCCCAGGAGGTTAGGCATTGAGTCACAGGACGAGACAGGAGGTTGGCAGGACTGGTATCACAAGATACAGGTCACAAAGACTGAACATGAAACACAATACAGTAAAGAAGCCAGGGAAAACCCACCAAGACCAAGATGGCGAGGAAAGTGACCTTTGTTCATCCTCACTGCTAATTATTTGCTAATTATAATGCATTAGCCCGCTAAAAGGCACTCCCACCAGCACCATGACAGTTTACGAATGCCATTCAATGTCCAGAAGTTACCCTATGCAGTCTAAAAAGGGGAGGGACCCTTAGTTCCAGGAAATCACCCCTTTCCCAGAAAACTCATGAATAATAACCCATCCCATGTTTTGCATTTGATCAGTAAGTAACCATAAGTACACTCAGTCCAGCAGTGCGTGCCACTCCTCTGCCTATGGAGTAGCTACTCTCATTCCTTTACTATGTTTTTTGTTTTTGATTTTTTTTTTTTTGAGATGGAGTCTCACTTTTGTTGCCCAGGCTGGAGTGTAATGACACGATCTCGGCTCACTGCAACCTCCACCTCCCGGGTTCAAGCGATTCTCCTGCCTCAGCCTCCCGAGTAACTGGGATGACAGGTGCCCACCACCACACCCGGCTAATTTTTGTATCTTTAGTGGAGACAGCATTTCGCCATGTTGGCCAGGCTGGTCTCAAATTCCTGACCTTGTGATCCGCTTGCCTCAGTCTCCCAAAGTGCTGGGATTACAGGTATGAGACACTGCACCCAGCCTCATT
>CAUYQU010101524.1:0-11485 GCA_963574635.1 Cheracebus regulus | reverse complement strand
CCCCAAATCCACAAAACATACATTTTTCTCAGTATCACATTACACCTATTTTAAAAGTGACCACATAATTGGAAGTAAATCACTCCTCAGCAATTGCATAGCATTTCACAGGTTTAAATAAAATATTGATTGGCTGCTTATTTGTTATTTTCACCTCCTATTCCTTCCTGTCTCCATTGTTAAGCACAATTATTGGCATAAAAGAGGTTTTTAATACCCATTTTTTGACTGCATTCTAGCCTGAGCAATAAAACAAGAATCCCGTTCTCTCTCCCTCTTTCTCTTCCTCTTTCTCTCTTTCATTCTTTTTTTCTTTTTTTTTCTTTTGCTCTTTCTCCGTTTCTCTCTTTTTCTTTCTTTCAAAAAAAAATAGTGGTAAATTATTTTAACAAAAAAGTTTCTATAAAATATTTTTCAGATATAGTCTTTCAATTAATTAAATGCATTGGAAAATACTGTTTGACATGTTCTTTTTTTTAATTGTTTTTTTTTTATTTTTTAGAGACAGTGTTTTGCTATGTTACCCAGGCTGGTTTTGAAGTCCTGAGCTCAAGGAATCCTCTTGCCTCAACATTTCAAAGTGCTAATGTGAGCCACCACGTCTGGCCAACATGTTCTATTTTCTATTAGTGCCAAGCTTTAACTTGTTTTTCATTTTCAGGCTGCTCACATAGCAACTTTCCCACTTTAAAACTGATGGCGAAAGAGCTGCCAACATGAAACAACGTGTACCCATTTTGAGTGTTTCTACATCTGTAAACAGCTCTGAAATTTAAGTAATGAAAAAGTGATCACGTTGACAATGATACACTTGTGTTTGAAGAATTCCACAAGGAGCCTGTGTGTGCAGAAAGCAGGAACTTTTTAAGTTTTGCGAACACTTCGTATTTAAACTGGAGTATAAAGAAGTTAATAGGGCCAGGCGTGGTGGCATACGCCTGTAATCCCAGCACTTTGGGAGGCCAAGGCAGGTGGATCACCTGAGGCCAGGAGTTCAAGACCAGCCTGACCAATATAGTGAAATCCTGTCACTACTAAAAAATATAAAAATTAGTTGGGCATGGTGGCAGGCACCTGCAATCCCAGCTACTTGGGAGAATCACTTGAACGCAGGATGTGAAAGTTGCAGTGAGCCGAGATCATAACATTACACTGGCCTGGGCAACAGACCCAGACTCCATCTCAAAAAAAAAAAAAAAAAGAAAGAAAGAAAAGAAGAAGTTAATAGACTCCCTTACAACAAATGCCTTTATTCCAAATGAATTCAATCTCAACATCACTGATACTTGCAAGAACCTGAAGGGTTTAGAATTTAGGCTGGGTGTAGTGGCTCACACCTATAATTCCAGCACTTTGAGAGGCTAAGGCAGGAAGATAACCTGAGCTCAAGAGCTCGAGACCAGCCTGGCCACCATGGTGAAATCCTGTTTCTACTAAAAATACAAAAATTAGCTGGGTGTGGTAGTGGGTGCTTGTAATCCCAGCTACTCAGGAGGCTGAGGCAGGAGAATCCCTTGAACCCAGGAGGCAAAGTCGCAGTGAGCCGAGATCACACCACTGCACTCCAGCCCGGGTGACAGAGTGAGACTCAGTCTCGAAAAAAAGAAACTGAAGGGTTTAGAATTTAGCGCTTTTCCCATGATAACCATTTTTCACGCTACAGGAATGCTGAAGTGGAAGATGCCCTTCTGAGCACAATGCTGAATGGGCACGTAGGCAGGAATGGGAACCAGAAACGGGGAAAAAAGCAGAGGCAGCTCATTACCCTGGGCAGCACTTTTGCCAGACAATTAACTCTGCCAGAGAAATCAGGCCTTCCTGCCTTGGCCTCAGGTTATAAAAAAAAAGCAGGCACCAGGTGACTCATCCTAGAGTTCCTGTTACACAGGTCTGAGAATAACTCTGAACCTCAGACAGCCACATCCCAGGCATGGGAGCAAACACAGAGGAAGTGCGCTGGCAAGAAGGTCGTTTGCCTGTTTGAGGAGAAAGGAAAGGCAATGAAAGCATGAGGAGGATATTTAGGAAGATAGGGAGGCAGAGGATGAAGGTGCTCTAGGTGCTCTGACAGAAGAGAAGACCAGACCTGGGGACCCTGTCTACTGATGGCAAGTTGAGACTATGTCAAAGGCCCAGTTGTAGAGTCCATATGACATCAAACAGGTGATGGGAAAACTCAGAATTCCAGGGTGATGTTTCATTCTTGCTTATCTGTACATTTAAAACCATATGGGTGGAGGCCAGGCATGGTAGCTCACACCCATAATCCCAGCAATTTGGGAGGCTGAGGAGGGTGGATCACTTGAGCTCAGGAGTTCAAAACCAGCCTAGGCAACATGGTGAAACACTGTCTCCACAAAAAAATACAAAAATTGGCTGGCCGCAGTGGCCCACGCCTGTAATCTCAGCGCTTTGGGAGGCCAAGGCGGGCAGATCACTTGAGGTCAGCAGTTCAAGACCAGCCTGGCCAACATGGTAAAACCCCATCTCTACTAAAATACCAAAATTAGCTGGGCATGGTGGTCCATGCCTGCAATCCCAGCTACTCGGAAGCCTGAGACAGGAGAATCACTTGAACCTGGGGGACGGAGGTTGCAGTGAGCCAAGATGGCGCCATTGCACTCCAGCCTGGGTGACAAGATACTCCAGACTCGGTCTCAAGAAATAAATAAATACATAATACAAAAATTAGCCAGGCATGATGGCACGTACCTGTAGTCCCAGCTACTCGGGAGGCTAAGGTGGGGAAGATCACTTGAGCACAGTAGGCGGAGGTTGCAGTGAGCCGAGATGCCACTACCCTCCAGCCTAGATAACAGAGTGAGACCCTTTCTCAAAAATAAATAAATAAATAAACAATTTTTTTAAAAAACCATACAGGTGAAGGGAAGCTCAGAATACATGGTACTAAAATTAAAATAAATAAATAAAATAAAACCATACAGGTGGAACCAAAAGCACTTTACAAATAGCCATTCCATATGTATTGTTGAATGAATGACTATCGGTACTGGCCAAAAAAGAAACTGACCTAATAGATTCCACTTACTGAGCATTGACTATGTACCCACCAGGCACCATTAGGTGCTTACCATACATCATTTCATTTCATCTTCACAACCCCAAGGGGGGTGTATATCAACCCGACTTTACAAAGTAGGAAGCTGAGTATTAGAGAGGCTACATAACTTGTTCAAGAGCTGCACAGAGGATTCCATATCCCAGTCCAGATGTTTAACTCCCTGACTTCTCAGCCTCTACTCTGCTCTAATAGCAGGCAAGGAGCTAAGCCAGTAGGAGAATGATTGGGGGCAGCGAGCCAACCCTGATATATATGCTGATCAGTGTTTAACAGCCAGCTCTGGAGGGTGCCTGGTTTGTGGCATGTGCCAATTTTCATGGTGAAAATACTCCCAACGTGTTAAAATTCAGGCTACCAAAAGAATGAAAACAAAACTAAAATTTGGGCTATCAAAATGCAGGTCGCTGAACATGGAGTTGGAAGAGAAGCACACAGTCCATGCTCAGGAGCAGACACCAGCTACCTGCAGCACGCCATGGAAATGAACCAGCATGGTGATGAGAAGGCATCATAGAGGCTGGGCGTGGTGGCTCACGCCTGTAATCCCAGCACTCTGGGAGGCCGAGGCAGGCAGATCACTTGAGGTCAGGAGTTTGAGACCAGCCTGGCCAACATGGTGAAACCCTATCTCTACTAAAAATACGAAAAAAAAAAAAAAAAAAAAAGCCACGCATGGTGATGGGCACCTATAATCTCGGCTACTCAGGAGGCTGAGACAGGAGAATCACTTGAACCTGGGAGGCTGAGGGTGCAGTGAGCTGAGATTGCTCCTCTGCACTCCAGCCTGGGCAACAGAGCAAGACTCTATCTCAAATAAATAAATAAATAAATAAATAAATAAATAAATAAATAAATAAAAATGAAAGAGCTCTTACCTCTCAATGAACAATATTCTTATAAGTCTTTCCATGTCTGATCTTATAAATTAAGTACATTCTGTTTTGTTTTATTTTATCCTTTTCTGGGCAGCATACATAAGTAAATATTAAGTCACATCTGGTGATATTGGAATCCAGATGAACATAACACTAAGCGGTAACCAAGAGACCCTGTGATTAGCCTCTATTTTTTTTTTTTGAGACAGAGTCTCACTCTGTTGCCCAGATTGAAGTGCAATGGCATGATATCGGCTCACTACAACCTCCATCTTCCAGGTTCAAGTGATTCTCCTGCCTCAGCCTCCTGAGTAGCTGGGACTACAGGTGTGTGCCACCACACCCGGCTAATTTTTGTATTTTTAGTAGAGACGGAGTTTCACCATGTTGGTTAGGCTGGTCTCAAACTCCTGACCTCGTGATAGACCGTCTTGGCCTCCCGAAGTGCTGGGATTACAGGCATGAGCCACCATGCCCAGCCACCTCTTTTAATTTTTTATTTTTTTTAAGCACAAGCTAAGTGATTCCATCATGCAAGGGTAGTGGTAGTGGTATTTGGTTGGCCTAACTGCAGCTGGGTGCCTGATTCAGTAAACTGGAGAACGAGTGAGAGGCGAAACCAGTTGCTTCCCAGCCTGGCAGCAGTAGTCTCTCTACCCAGCTCCTACCACATCATTCTGTACCACACGGTTTCTGCAGTGTAGTGGGTCCTGCCCAGCCCCACCCACCACCTCATTTGCCTCCTTGCTAATGAGGAACTTCCTGGAAACTGTAAGGAGGACAAGGCCAGCAAATTGTTCATTTGCCTGTGGTCTAGAAGCTGTTGAGGCTGTTATGTCTACACAGTTATTTCAGGGTAGGTTGTGCCTAGGAAATCCGTTTATGTCCACATTTCCTGTATTTACATTTCTGCAAGTTAAGCAGACTGTGGAAAATTCCAAGTCGTTTGCGTAACATCCTACTTCAAACTAATTTATGATGTTAAGCTAGTGAATAATCACTTGATACTGAAAGGAATGAAAATGATACAAAGAAAGTGTGCTGGATAATAGAAGACTTTCCCAAGCTTGGTCAAACATTGCTATTTTATTTTATTTTATTTATTTTTTATTTTTTTATTTTTTGAGAGACAGGGGTTTCACCATGTTGGTCAGGCTGGTCTCCAATTCCTGACCTCAGGTGATCCACTCACCTCAGCCTCCCAAAGTACTGGGATTACAGGCGTGAGCCACCACACCCAGCCAAACATTGTTCTTCAAGTCATTAGATTTAAATACTTCAAAGCCTAGAGTTACGGTTTATTGGAGGAACTTAAATGCTAACAAAATACAATATCATGTGTGTCTCCAGTCTGAATTTATTAGATTGTTCCAAACTCATAGGCTAATTGCTTGGATGATTGATCGGGACTTAGAATCTAAAAAAACCATAGTCCCCCAGTATAAAGAGATCATTATTTCCTTTATCTTTACAATATTTAAATATATACTCTAAAAGGGATAAGTATGGGAATAAAAAGTCATATCACATTTTATTAGCTACTTTTAGTTATGAGAGCTAACGTTATGGCAACTTCACTTGCTGATGACTGTTTTAGAAATGGGGGGGCACCCTTCAGCTATATGAATGATTCCAAAACTTAAAAAGAATTTCTTACTAACAAATAAAAACACCTTGCCTGCTCTTTTCTCCACTACCCACATGCAATTTTGCCCTCTCTCCATCAGAGTTCTCTCTTGTTCACATATACAATACGTTTTTTTAATTTAATTTAATTTAATTTTTTTATAAAGATGGAGTTTCACCATGATGGCCAGGCTGGTCTTGAACTCCTGACCTCAGGTGATCCACCCACTTCGGTCTCTTAAAGTGCTAGGATTACAGGTGTGAGCCACTGCACCCGGCCAACAATACGTTTCTAAAGAATGTTTTTAAAAGATTGTAGAGTGGCAATTGTGGACCGGGGAGAATGTAAGGAAGTTATTTTAGCAGTTTGTCAAGCGATGACAATGGCTCAGTCCAGTGTGGTGATAAAGAGGGAGATGAAAGTGGTCTGATTTGGGAACTTTTTTGAGGGGAGTCTCTAGAAGCCATCCTTGCATGGACTCCGGTAGCTACAAGCATCAAAATTAAAAATAGGGCCAGGCACGGTGGTTCTCCCTTGTAATCCCAGCACTTTGGGAGGCCAAGGTGGGCAGATCACCTGATGTCAGGAGTTTGATAGCAGCCTGGGCAACATGGTGAAACCCTGTCTCTACTAAAAATACAAAAATTAGGCGGGCGTGGTGATGCATACCTGTAAACCCAGCTACTCAGGAAGTTGAGGCAGGAGAATCCCTTGAACCTAAGAGGCGGAGGTTGCGGTCAGCCAAGATCATCCCACTGCACTCCAGCCTGGGCAACAGAGTGAGACTTCATCTCAAAAAAATTAAAAAATTTAAAAAATGGAAAAATAGAAGTGAACACTTTCTTAGCAACTACATTCTGCCAGGCACATCTTACTTGATCTTCACAACATTAGAAGGAAAGTACTCACTACTGCCATCTTTCCACTCTCCCCGTTTTTTTTTTTTTGAGATGGAGTCCAACTCTTGTCGTCCAGGCTGGAGTGCAGTGGCATGATCTCGGCTCACTGCAACCTCAGCCTCCCAAGTTTAAGCAATTCTCATGCCCCAGCCTCCCAAGTAGCTAGGATTACAGGTGCCTGCCACCATGCCCAGCTAATTTTTGTATTTTTAGTAGAGATGGGGTTTCATCATGTTGGCCAGGCTGGTCTCAAACTCCTGACCTCAAGTGATCTGCCTGCCTCAGCTTCCCAAAGTCCTGGGATTACAAGCATAAGCCACCATGCTCAGCTCAGTTTTGCCATTTTAAAGATGAGGAAACAGAAAAACTACCTTGGTTACAGAGTAAACAAGGAAGCCAAGCTGTGCATCTAGAACTCTAATTTCTCTCTCTCTCTTTCTCTTTCTTGTTTCCTTTCTTTCTGGAAATTCAACAGGGTAAAGAAAGAGAAAGGAAAACAGTTCTCTCTCTAGTGAGAGAGAGGGGACTTCCAAGAGGAAAGAACCCTAGAACTCTCTAATTTCAATGGAAACAATTTAGGAACTGTTCTCTGCTGTGCTATATTACATTTCTTTAAAGTTATTATCCTTTTCATGTGAGTTTACATGTTGTACATCTTCAAGCAGGGGTGTATCAGCTGGTTCTTCTGGTGTCCTTGGCTCACAGTAATTCTTCAGTGCATATTCTTGATGGAATGAAAGGCAATTACTGTTAGGTAAAGAGGACTATGAGACTTTTTTTTTAACTGAGATTGGGGCTGGGCACAGTGGCTCACACTTATAATCCCAGCACTTTGAGAGGCCGAGGTGTGAGGATCTCTCGAGCCCAGGAGTTCAAGACCAACCCAAGCAATACAGTGAAATCCCGTCTCTACAAAAAAAAAAAAAAAATTATCGAAGTGTGGTGGCATGTTCCTGTAGTCCTAGCTGCTCAGAAGGCTGAGGTGGGAGGATCAGTTGAGTGCAGAAGGCAGAGGTTACAGTGAGCTGAGGTCATGCCACTGCAATCCAGTCTGGGCAACAGAGTGAGACCCTGTCCTCCAACCAAAAAGAAAAAAAAAAAAGGAGACGTTTTTGAAAGTTGTCAGCCCTGCATCAGTCAAGACTTGTGAGCAATACTCTAATGCCTTTTTAAAAAAGAAAAATATTCATAATTTTATTTAATTCAGTGAGAACAAAGGAATTTGTTGTACTCAAATGACAGGGAAGATTTAAATCAGAGGAGAAATTATATATTTACAGTAGATTCAGGCTGAACAATACTGTATCCATCACCCTCAATTAATTTGGAGGCTGCAAAAGTTTGGGATCTTCAATTTTCTTATTGTGCTTTTCTTAGAATTAACTAATTTCATGTGTTTGTGAAGTTAATATTCATTATAAATGATCATCTTAAAAATCATACTTTTTGGCCAGGCACAGTGGCCCACGCCCGTAATCCTAGCACTTTGGGAGGCTGAGGTGGGTGAATCACCTGAAGTCAAGAGTTTGAGAACAGCCTGGCCAACATGATGAAACCTCATCTCTATTAAAAATATAAAAATTCACTGCACTATAAAAATTGATATGTCATTAACATCATGTCTGGATATGTGATATTATGCACACAGCCCTCATTATCTGAGTATTTTTTATCCTGGTACCCATTGTTATGGCTGAACAGGAAAGCCAACATCACCACTGCCTGAAATTCTGTGTAGTCTTAGTAATCAAAAAAGTTGGTTTAAGCAAAAGTCATCAAAAATTAGGTCTGGGTGCAGTGGTTCATGTCTGTAATCCCAGCACTTTAGGAGGCTGAGGCAGGCAGATCACTTGAGGTCGGAAGTTTGAGACCAGCCTGGCCAACATGGTGAAACCTCCAGCTCTACTAAAAAAAAAAAAAAAAAAAAATTAGCCATGTAATTTGAATTCAGACTCCTTCCAGTTTTCCTTATACCGGTTTTCCTAAATCTTTACAGTTGTCAGATCAAATTATTATTAAATAATTATCATTATTTTATGAATCTTTCCAAAGCATTCAACTATTTTTTTTCTTGAGACAGAGTTTCCCTGTTGTCCAGGCTGGAGTGCAGTGGTGTAATCTTAGCTCGCTGCAACCTCTGCCTCCCAGGTTCAAGCAATTCTCCTGCATCAGCCTCCTGAGTAACTGGGATTATAGATATGTGCCACCATGCCTGGCTAATTTTGTATTTTTAATAGAGATGGGGTTTCACCATGTTGGCAAGGCTGGTATTGAACTCCTGACCTTAGGTGATCCGCCCACCTCGGCCTCCCAAAGTGCTGAGATTACAGATGTGAGCCACTACATCAGGCCCAACCAAATTTTTTTAGAAATTACAATTCTCTTTTGCCTTCACCAATCAACAGTTAATATGTATTGCATTAAGTCACATAGTTACAATACAAAATACAACTGGCATAAACAAAAATACAATTTGGGAATAAAGATAATTGGCACTTGGTAAGAATACAAAGAAATGGGTAAGAGAAGCAAGTACCTACAGAGTGGCTGGCCCCCACAGGAAGGAGTTTTGCGGGGCCACTGGCTTCAGCCAGTGCATTTTTCAAAGAACAAATTCATCGGTTAACCCAGCAAGTTGATTAAATTGAGGCTACTAGATAAGAGAGCTTCTGATACTACATTCACATATAAAGTAATCACTTCTAAAATTACCTCCCAGATCAATGTGGACTGACCCCTGGATAATACTAATGGCAAGTGCTTCTACATACTATATTATTCCACTAGGGTGTTAATGAGTTTTCTGTGAGTTCATGTTAATGAAGTACGTCCTATTATTAACCAATACAGAAGCAAAGCAGGGAGAAGTCAAGTAACTTCTCCAAAGTTCTACAGCTGGAGCACATAATAGAGCCATACCCTAATCCAGGCTGTCTGCTCCAAAGCTGTTGCTCTTAATCATACTATGTTCCCTCTCAGTTTTTGTTGTTGTTGTTGTTGTTTTGTTTTGTTTTTTGAGAGGGAGTCTTGCTCTGTCACCAGGTTGGAATGCAGTAGTACAATCTCGGCTCCCTGCAATCTCCGCCTCCTGGGTTCAAGCGATTCTTTTGCCTCAGCCTCCCGAGTAGCTGGGACTACAGGTGCCCGCCACCACACTCAGCTAATTTTTGTATTTTTAGTAAAGATGGGGTTTCACCATATTGGCCAGGCTGTTCTCGAACTCCTGACCTTGTAATCCACCCGCCTTGGCCTCCCAAAGTGCTGGGAATACAGGTGTGAGCCACCACGCCTGGCCTTTTTGTATTTTTTTTTTTTTTAAAGACGGGGTTTCACCATGTTGGTCAGGCTGGTCATGAACTCCCGACCTCAGATGATCCGCCTGCCTTGGCCTCCAAAGTGCTTGGATTATAGGCATGAACCACCACGCCCGGCCGCCTTTTTGTATTTTTAATAGAGACGCGGTTTCACTATGTTGGTCAGGACGGTCTCGCTCTCTTGATCTCGTGATCTGCTCACCTCGGCCTCCAAAAGTGCTGGGATTACAGGGGTGAGCCACTGTGCCCTGTCCCTCTCAGTGTTATTATTAAATATTGTAAATAGTTGACAATGCAAGTCAAATCAACCACAAACTGAGATGGCAAATCTTCTGAAACATAAGGATTTCACTTCTAACTGTGCTGGAAAACAGAAGTAGCAATCAAAGTCAATGAATAATGAGGTGCTGGCAGAATCAGTTAACAATTAAAGAGGAGGAAACTGACAAGGTTAATAAAACAGGACCATATGACACAAACTATCTTGGTCAACATTCAAGCAATATTTACCAAATGCCTGCAATGTGTCAGGCTCTGTCACAAATGCTATGGACAAACCGCAAATCTCTAACCTCATGGAGTGTAGATTTTGTGTGCGACAGGCAATAAATAAGATCCATGTCCTTACATATAGATTAAGAATAGCCATTGGGAGGCCAGGCACTGTGGCTCACACCTGTAATCCTAGAACTTTGAAAGGCCAAGGCAGGCAGAACACTTGAGTCCAGGAGTTCAAGACCAGCCTGGCCAACATAGCAAAACCTCGTCTCTACTGAAAATACAAAAACTTAGCTGGGCATGGTGGCGGACCCCTGTAGTCCCAGCTACTTAGGAGGCTGACACAGGAGAATGGTTTGAACTGGGAGGCAGAGGTTGCAATGAGCCGAGATCATGCCACTGCTCTCCAGCCTGGGCGACAGAACAAGACTCTGCCTCAAAGAAAAAAAAAAAAAAAGAATGTCCATTGGGAAAATTGAAGTCTTCAGACATTTTTGCAAAAATGAATCTCTTCAGGTTGGGCGCGGTGGCTCACACTTATAATCCTAGCACTTTGGGAGACCGAGGTGGGTGGATCATCTGAGGTCAGGAGTTCAAGACCAGCCTGGCCATCGTGGTGAAACCCCATCTTAAAAAAAAAAAAAAAAAAAATGAATCTCTTCATATCCCCCTTCAAAAGTTAAATGTACTTCATGGGGAACCTGGTATGAAACCATTCACAGACAACCTGCTTCTGGGCCAGGGTTTTGTAGTAGCAGAGCAGCTCCCTCCCTAGCTATGAGCTACTGAAAGTCAGCACTTGACACAAGGATTTAAAAATCAAACAAAAAGAGAAGAAGGAAACTTCCTTTAAAAAGTTAAATGTGAAATAAGACTTACTATAATATAATCATAAAACTGTATTGGAAAAAGATTGCATTTTCTCTATACAGATCAGCATTTGAAGAATTAACACATTCTTGTCATAACCCAAAATTTGTAATTGTTATATAAATGCAAGTTAAAATCATTATTTTCTTAATTTTTAGTTTCATTTTTTTTTTTTTGTTTAGAGACGGGGTCTCGCTATGTTGCCCAGGCTGGAGTGCAGTGGCTATTCACAGGCGCGATCCCACTACTGATCAGCATGGGAGTTTTGACCTGCTCCGTTTCCGACCTGGGCCGGTTCACCCCTCCTTAGGCAACCTGGT